>PVKM010011836.1:0-32610 GCA_004027735.1 Carollia perspicillata | reverse complement strand
GGGGGTGGAAATGGGAGGGAGGTGGGGAGCACTGGGGGGGGGTGGACTGGGACGGGAGTAAAAGACAGAAAAATGTACTTGAATAACAATTAAAATAAGAAAAAAATAATTTTATTGTTGACACTATTGCAGATGTCTTCTATTTTCCCAGGTGGTTCATTTTAATTTGATATATGAGCACCCTGGTTGGTGGTAAACTAGTTTATTGTGTATTTCAAGTGTTTTCGGGTATGTAAAATTCCAATTTAAGAATTTTTAAAGCAAAAAAAAAAAAGACTGTTTTCACTCTGGGTAGTCCAGGAAGTTCACTTCTGCAAAAGACAAAGTGTCAGGGTGGGCGTGCCAAAAGCCCTGGCTGGAGAGTAAGTGGAGGTTGGATTTGAGCAGTGGGAAGCTCCCGGAAGATTTTAAACGGATGATTAACTAATCAGGTTTGCCTTTTACTAAGGCATTTTATGTGCCACTGATGCACATTGGGTTTCTTGGATCCCTGCATTGGACTCCACTACGTAGTGTGATGCCTGATGAGAATAGGACAGTGGTGGACTGCACCGGAAGTCACTCTTCACTCAGTGGGGATTAGAAGAGGGCTGCAAAGAAAAATTTAGAGGACCAATTTTTTCCATTTCAATTTAAATTTGGAAAAGATACAAAGGCTTTATCAATCATAATAAGCAAAGGATAGGATCTGATTATCCCTGAGATAATCAGATTTCTATCTATAGAAGTTAATTATGAATTCCATCATCACAAAGGTCTTGAAGACTCCTGCTCCCCTACTCTTGGTTCACAACATGGTTGGTTGACTCACTAGTTAGTAAACCAGCTTAGTCTCCAGCCCCAGCTCAGACAGAGTTCTGCCCTCTGTTCACTTCCTGTCTTGGGAGAAAGAGAAGGAATCTGTGTCTATATGAAAACAAAGAAGGAATGGAGAGAAAATGGAACCAGGAATATAACCCAGTGTGCAAGTAAGAACTGATTAGCTCGAGATTTTTTAAAGGCCTCCTTTTCTTAGGTACAGAGCTATGTGTCAGTTGAGAGTTTTCATTTGCTTCATTGCAGTTTTAATGTTGAATGAGGTACAGGGATCAGTATGAACCAAAAGGGATTCACAGTGAGGAACATGATTCTACTTGTCTGACTCAGGTTTGTTGAATTCTAAATCACTGCTTACCTTCATCACTTTAGGAACTTTTCTTGGCCATCGTCTTGAGTGGACTAACGCCCCATGACTACATTCCTATCTCTTCAGTATCCAATATTGGGAAGCGCCTCCATCCTCTTACCCTGACCACTGGCTTCAGTCACTCTTCAGGAGTCACCATGAGCTATAAGTGACTTACACAGCTATACGCTGTGCAATTTGATAAATCGTGACGTGTACATCCATGAGTTCATCCCTGAAATCAAGATAATGAACATATCCATCACCCCCAAAAGTTTGCCCATTTGTAATTCCCTCCTCACTCCCAGATCTGCTTTCTGGCACTATAGATGAGTTTGTATTTTCTAGAATTTTATGTAAATTGAATACTATGCATATATGTATGCATATGCACATGTACGTATATGTATCTATATTGTATGTACACTTTTTATGTCTTTTTACTCAGCATAACTATTTTGACCTTTATTCATATTGTTGTTTGTGTTATACTCATCTTTGAGTGAATAAAAGATGAGTGAATAAAGTTCACTCATCTTTTTTGGTGAGTAGTATTTCACTGTATGAGTGTAGCCCAGTTCATCCTGTTCCCTGTTGAACATTTGAGTTATTTCCAGTTTGGAGCTATTGTAAGTAAAGCCGCCACAAACGCTTGTATAAGTCTTTGTATGGATATATACTTTTACTTCTCTAGGACAAATATGTAGGAGTGGAATGACTGGGTCATATGGTAGATGTATCTTTAGCTTTTTGAGAAACTTGAGAAAAGGTGGTTGTACCATTGTACATTCCCACCAGCAGTATGAAAGAGTTCCAGTTTCTCTACATCTTCTACAACACTTGGAATGTTCAGTTTTTAAATTTTAGTCATGCTGTAGATATGTAGTACTATCTTATTGTGGTTTCGTTATGCATTTCCTTAATAACTAATGATGTTGAACATTTTTTCATATGCTTATTTGCCAGATTTGTATTGCCTTTGGTGAAAAGTCTGTTCAAATATTTTGCCCATGTATTTTTTAAATCCTCACCCAAGGACATGTTTCCATTGATTTTTTTAGAAAGATAAGGAGGAAAGAAGGGAGGGAGGGAGAGGGAGAGAAACATCAGTTGATTGCCTCCTGTACACACGCCTGACTGGAGATCGAACCCGCAACTGTCCAGTGCACAGTATGATGCTCCAACCAACTGAGCCACATGGCCAGGGCTGTCCCTGTATTTTAATTTAGTTGTTTTTTTAATTGAATTTCAGAGTTCTTTTTGTGTTCTGGATGCAAGACATTTATTTGATACGTGACTTGCAAATATCTTTTTCCAGTCTATGGCTCATTTTCCCATTCTCTTACAGTGTCTTTTGAAAAGCAGAGATTTTGATGTTCCAGTTACCAATTTTTTGTTTTATGGGTCATTCTTTTGTTGTTATATTTAAGAAATCTTTGTCTAATACAAGGTCACAGAGATTTTATGGAAGTTTTATCATTTTACATAAATGCCTATGATCTATTTTAAATTAATTTTTGTAATCAATGTAAGCTATGGATCAAAGGTTTTTTACTTCCTTTTTTTTGCACGTGGATGTCCATTGTTTCAACATTGTCTGCTGAATTGCCTTTTCAACTTTATTGAAAATCAGTCAACCATATTTGTGTGGGTTCATTTCTGGACTCTACTCAGTCTGCTTTCCACTGATCATTTTTCCTTTTACATCAGTACTGCAGCTTCACTGTAGGTAGTGTAAGTTCCTCAATTCGGATCTTTTTTCCAGACTGTTTCAGCTCTTTTGGGTCCTTTGCATTTTCATGTAAATTTTAGAATCAACTTGTACATTTCTACAAAAAAAAAAGCCTGTTTATTTATTTACTGGGATTGCACTAAATCTAGAGATCAATTTGGGAGAGAATTGTCATTTTAACCACCCTCCTGTATGGTTTCAAATCCCAGCTACATTGCTTAGAGCTGTGTAATCTTATGCACTTAATCTTTCTGAGGCTTAATTTTTTTTACTTACAAAATGGAGGTGATTATTTAACTACTTATACAGTAAAATGAGGAATAAATAAATCAATATTTATCAAGTGCTTTTGCTGTTATTTTCTAATCTCTTTCCCTTAGGAATTTGATTTGTAGGGTAATACAGAAACTTAGCTTTTCAGCTTTCAGCCATTATTTATCAGACATTTTAATTTTATATGTGGACAGGAGTCAGTAAGCCCTCACTTTGCATAAGTGGAACTAAGGTCCCAAGCCAAAAGTGACTTTGTAGAGACTACTCAGAAGCAAGAACAAAGGAGAACTTCTAATTTTAATCTTAAATGTTACCATGAGCTGACAGGCTCAATTCATTCATCACATTTATGTGTTGCCTCATAAATGCCAGCCACTGTACAGGGTCCTCTGCTGATTTCTTGGGATTCAAGAGTGAGGCCAATGGACTGTATTTCCTCTTCTCACAAAGCTTGTGGACTACTGGAAAACACAGATAGCAATAAAGCAAACGGATACCTTTAATATATACTAATAGGTAAATATTAGGGAAATTGTGGAAACCCATTTGAAGAGCAGCTAACCTGGAGCTGGGGTTCAGGAAAGACATTTGTAAAGGAAGTGACCCTGAAGCCAGGACCTGAGGATGAGTGGGCAGTAGCTAGGTTTCAGCATTGAGGAAGGGAGGATTGGAATTAGAATGTGGGTAACAGAGAAAATGTACAGCATGTATTTTATAAACAAACATCTGGATGCAAGAACAAGAATGGTGTGGTGTAAAAACAGGGGCCCGAAGGACAAGGTCTCATCATGAACAACAGTAAAAGCAGCATTGAGTAGTTTCACTTTGTCCTCTGGTGTTAAGGCTGGGCAGTGTTAAGGTCAGATTTGCAGTTTAGAAAGATTCCTTCTATGTTGAAAATAAAGTAGAAAGGGCAGGAGGATGAGGTACTGAGGTACCAGAGAGAGGATAGTGCTCAGGAAGGGTAGAAGCTGTGAGTGAGGATGGACATGGGGGAAAGATGAATGACAGCGGGTGCTAAGTGGATGTGTTTTGGTGGAAGGAGATGGAGTGTTAAGTTGACAGCCAGTTTCCTGACCTGAGTTAATTGGTTAACTGTTTTGGTGGTGGTGTCTTCACCTGAGTAGGAAATACAGCAGGGGCAGTAAGTTTGGTGTGGAAAAAGAGAGGTCATTTTTCATATGTGAGTTTCAGGTGATGCTAGTGGAAAAGCCACCTGGAGATATGGTGTGTTGGGAGCTAGAGACCCAGGTTTATGGGGAGTCATGAGTGTATAGAGAGATGGGACGGAAGCTATGAGGGTGCTTATCGCCTGGCGGGTGGTGGGAGAACATGGGTTTATAATAAAAAGTGGAGGATTATTGTATTTAAATTATGGGCTGGAGAAGAAGCTCCTAATTTGATTTTCTTAAACATTTTAAGTACCTTCATTCGGCATGCACAATGCCGCATGGCTCTACTTGCTCATTAAAGTCCTGCTTCCTTCTTCCCATTATCTCCAATCAAACTCCCATCTACTTGTCAGATCTGGCATCTTTGTAACAGGGTCCATACGAGAAATGCAGGAACACAGGTTTCTGCTTCTAATTCCAGCAGTTGAGTAAAATTGCTCTAAAATGGCACTTTTTAAGAATTACCCTTTATTCCGTAGTTACTAGCATAAAATGAAGAAATCTAGTTAAATCTTAAGTTTTTCATTTTGTTTTTCCAGGTGTATAAAATAGAAAACAGAAGCCTGAGTGATAACAATAAAAGCAGGACAGCCTTCTTCAGGGTGTGGAGAGAGGGGTCTTTATTCATCACCATTATTGCCAAGTGGACTTTGAAGAGGTTTGCCAAAAGCTTTAGCATTTTGAGGGGCACAGTTTGAATTCTGGTCCAATGCTTTTATTTTATGAGAAAACCAAAGGCTGAGTTTTTTTAGGGTTAAGTGATTTACTCTTTGTGACTCTGCTGGGCAGAGTAGAGATGGCACTCTGGGTTATTGAGGTAGAAAAAAAAGTAGTGGGGAAAAGGAAAAAAAAGTGATATGTTCCATTGTCAAGACCTAGTGGCATGTCACACTGACAGCAGGTGCCCCAACATTCTCAGGGCATGTTTTGTTTGGTGCTTTATTAAGTCAACATTTCTTTCTGTTTAAGCTATTTTGGGGCCACTGACTCTCAGTGTCATAGTGTCATTAGACATGTCTTTCATTTCATGGTATCATGTCATTTAAATTTATAATTGTAGAGGGAGAAAGTTGCAGTTAGTAAATAAAAGTTTATTATTACTTCATGAAAACTGAAAATATTTCCCCAAGGCTAACATTTTATTTGGTAAGTTACTTGATGAGAATTGGAAGACTTGCTTCAATCACTAAGTCCTTGGCATTATATTGATATTATATATTAATATTAAAAACTCCCATTTTATGGATAAAGAAACAGTCAAAGGGGGTGATGAAATCTGCTGATACTTTGGCGCTAATATGGACTGTTTGGTTCGAGATTCCTGAACCTTCTGAATTCCTAGGCACTTTCATTTCTAGGGTTACTCCCGGCCCAATGTTCTGCTCAGTGCTCTGTCTGCCTGTACTCACCTCCTCTGAACATTCTCATTCCTCTCCTCCAGTCAAGCACCCTTGCCCCAAATTCCTCCTCTGCAAACCACTTTCCCAAAGTATCGAGTTGGCCAAAAGTCTGTTTAGTTTTTTTCTGTAAAATAAAAGACACCCTTTTCATTTTCACCAATAACTTTATTGAATTGTATATTTTGAGTATGTCAGCTATCTCCCACTATTGGCTTCTAGTGGGTAAAGGCCAGCGGTGCTGCTAAACACCTCCCAATGTATAAGACAGCCTCATAGCACAGAATTATTTGGCCAAAATGTCAATAGTGCCAGGAAACTTCACAAACCATTTTTGACATGTTTGATCAGTCATAGCACCTTCTCCATACACTGCACAAATTGTTTTGTGCATTTCAGTTGTGTTTTTACCTTTCTTAAAATAATAAAGCATCGTATGCTGAAAATGTTGTATACTTTCTTCCATCTTCAATATTAAAATCGCTGCACAAAAATTCACTAATTTTGATAGGTTTTTGTTAATGCACACTGATATGACAGCTTTCACAATACAATCAAACAAAATTATTTCCAATGAAGTTAAAGACAACTAAGCACTACTAAAGCCATCCTGTGGAAAAAAAACTAAATAAACTTTTTGGCCAAGCCAGTACGTGTATGTGTAGCACTCTTTACTGAAGGTTGTTTGTGTGGTGGGTTAGGGAGGGGAGGATATAGAGGTGGAGACTGTTACATGACAGCATAGCGAACAACTTCAAAACTGAGTTATATGTACTTAGTTTATATAAAATGCTGTGCCAGTGTAAGATATTACTCTTGTTGATATTTGATGGTAATCAAATTAAAAGAGGGACTGTGCATAGCTGATCAGAATCTACATGGAATTAACACCATGTTCTCCCAGTTAAGTAGCAAAAGAATAAATATTTGATTCTTGTGGTAAATTTTTAATTTAGATAATATAGGAATTTCTTTTTGTATCTCTTCTACAATGAATTCCTTATATTGATAGATTTTAGCAAAGATAATTAAATTTTCCTAATAAGGAAGTACAACAGAGCTTGTACAGTCAAGGTAAGCTAATAGTTGTTTCTTTGTTTCAAGTTATGTAACTGAGATTTCACACACAGCAATAAATAAATGCATTGGCAAGTGTGTGCTTTTTTTCTATTTTACAAAGTGATCTTCCTTGCTCTTTAATTTTAGGAAACAGATATTGATGACAGATATGGAGACTTGGATTCCAGAACAGATTCTGATATTCCGGAAATTCCACCATCCTCAGATAGAACCCCTGAAATCCTCAAGAAAGCTCTGTCTGGTTTATCTTCAAGGTACGATTGCATGAAGATGAATGGGGGCACAAGATAAGGTGTGACGTTATCTGGGTTCATGTAATAAGTTTTACTAGTTCTAAGTTTTGGGGCCCTGAAAGAGAAGGCTTATGCTTTTTCATCATATATTAGACATACACGGTATTAGATGCTTAATGTGTATCTTTTTATTTAATCCCACAAAAGTTTTGTGAAGTATGAGAAAACCAAGTCAGAGAGGTTAACTGGGTGAAGGTTACAGAGCTAGTAAGAAGGGGGGGGGCCTGGGATTCTTGTTCCAGAATGTCTGATTTCCGAAGCCACTGATCTCTTTACCAAAACAGATTATCCTCTGTTTCCTTTTTTTTTTTTTTAATGCCAGACAGAAATGGGTCTTTTTTTTCTTTTAACTGAGTTTAAAATATTGTCCAAAAACTCTACAACCCTTTACCATTTTATATTCTATATTTTAAAATGTGAAATCACCAACAAATTATACCTAGTTTTATATTGCCCTCCATTGTATGCTTTAGTAATACAAACTATAACATTTATAGAAGCAATATAAATGTAAGCTTTTATTTAGATTAATATGAAATCTTAAATATTGGTATGGAACAGCTTTTCCATCTTTTTTGACGGTGCCATGCAGTAAAAGGTACATTTTACACCATTTCCCAAGAGATGCATGAGTGTATATTTTATTGCTTTAATTATATTTTATTGATTATGCTATTAAAATTGTGCCAATTTTTCCTCCTTTACCCACCTCCACTCAGGACTCCCCACTCCCTCAGGCAGTCCCCCACCATTGTTCATGTCCATGGGTCATTCACAAGTTCTTTAGCTACTCCATTTTCTATACTGTACTTTACACCCCCATGGCTATTCTGTAACTACCTATTTGTACTTCTTAATCCCCTCACCTCTTCATCCATTCTCCCCTTCCCTCCTCCTGTCTGGCAACCATCAAAACACTCTCTGTATCCATGATTCTTTCTCTGCTCTTCTTGTTTGCTTAGTTTGTTTTTTTAGATTCAGTTGTTGATAGATATGTATTTATTGCCAGTTCTTGTTCATAGTTTTGATCTTCTTTTTCTTAATTAGTCACTTTAACATTTCACATAATAATGGTTTGGTGATGATGAACTCCTGTAGTTTTTTCTTGTCTGGGAAGCTCTTTATCTGCCCTTCAATTCTCAATTATCTTTGCTGGGTAAAGCAGTCTTGGCTGTAGGTTCCTGCTTTTCATGACTTTGACTATTTCTTGCCAATCCCTTCTAGCCTGCAAAGTTTATTTTCAAAGTCAGCCAACAATCTCATGGGGATGCTCCTGTAGGTAACTAACTGCTTTTCTCTTGCTTCTTTTAAGAGTGTCTCTTGATCTTTCACCTTTGGCATTTTAATTATGGTGTGTCTTGGAGTGAGCCTCTTTGCATCCATCTTGTTTGGGACTCTCTGTTCTTCCTGGACTGGCATGTCTATTTCCCTCACCAAATTAAGGAAGTTTTCTTTCATTATTTTTTCAAATAGATCTCCAATTTCTTGCTCATTCTCTTTTCCTTCTGGCATTCCTATGATGTGAATGTTGGAACACTTGAAGTTGTCTCAGAAACTGCTTATACTGTCCTCATGTTTTTGGATTCTTTTTTCTTCTTTTGTTTTGATTGGCTGTTTTTTTGTTTCCTTATGTTCCAAATCATTGATTTGATTCTTGGCTTCATCCATTCTACTGTTGATTCCCTGTAAATTGTTCCTTATTTATTAGTGTATCTTTCATTTCTCACTCAATCTTTTTTATGCGGTTGAGGTCCTCACTAAGTTCCTTGAGCATCCCAATAGCCAGTGTTTTGAACTCTGCATCTGATAGATTACTTATATCCATTTTGTTTAGTTCTTTTTCTGGAGTTTTTTCTGTTCTTTCATTCAGGCCATATTCCTTTGTCTCTTCATTTTGGCAGCCTCCCTTTGTTTATTTCTATGTATTCTATAGAACTTCTATCACTCCCTGTCTTGGTGGCCTAATGAGGTAGGTGCCCTGTAGGGCCCAGTAGCACAGCTCCCTTATCACCCAAGGGAGCTGAGTATACCTTCATTTTGTAGCTGAGGCTTGATTACTGTTGGCAGGTCAATGGGAGGGATTTACCCAGGCCAGTCAGCTGCAGTGACTGGCTGTGACCATTGACCCCCAACCTCTGTGGTAGATCAGCTCTGCAGGGTCAGCGTGGTGGTGTTCCTGTGTGGTCTGTAGCTGTCCACTGGTACAGAAGATCTGGGGTTTCCTGGGTGGTTCAGGCCAGCATCGACCCCCACCTCTGTCTGCTCAGGGCTACCCTGCATGAGCTATAAAATAGTCTGCAGCTAGCTGCTACTGGTGCTGGGCTTGGAGATTCCCAGCTGAATCCAAGATGTTAGCGTAGGTTGTCTGCTTGCTAGTGTCAGGCCTAGGGTTCCTTAGCAAGGGATACGGGCACCGAGTGCTCACTGAGACCAGCTGTTGCTTGTTTGAGGGGTTTTAGGAAGTTATGAAGCATAAGCCAAAATCAGCCTTGCATATGGAAAAGCCATTATTAACAGCTTTGGTGGGCATATAAGTTGGATGGGATAGAACAGAACATCAGGGAATCTCCAGGGAGGGGCAAACAGTGTTAGCCAGGTTGATGGAGTCTCAGATATGGCACCCACCTGCTGGCTCTGTGGCTCTGTTGGGGAGGGTTCAGAAAAGGAGCAATGGTGCCTGCTCACCATTCTGTTAGGGAGAAAGCTGTCCCCCAGGTTGCTCCTTTATGCCAGACACTTTAGTTCCTCCCTGTATGCTACAAGTGCCTTTTAGCTGCTTCCTTAGTGCTGGAGCTCAAAGGGGGTAAGTCTGAGTAAGTCTATGTGTGGGGTCTTTAAGAGAGACTACTTGGGACCCCAGAAGTTTCTTCCACTGATTCAATCACTGCTGGTGTTTTGCAGCCATAAGTTATGGGGATCTGTCTTCCTGGCAGTGGAATCCAGGGCTGGGAGACCTTGTGTATGGCTGGTACTCTTTGTTCCGAGATATCCCTCCCAAATTTTTATCCACTACACATGGGTGTGGGACCAGCCCATTTTGCCTGTTCACCCCTCCTACCAGTCCGGATGGATGTGGTATCTTTAATTCCATAGTTGGACTGCCATTCACCTCAATTTCTGATGGTTCTGAGTGATGGTCATTCTTTCTTTACTTGTAATTTTGATGTGTTTGTATGAGGAGGCAAGCTGTGTTTACCTATGTCGTCATCTCGACTGGAAGTCCACAAATGTATGTATTAACTGCTGCAAAAATGTTATGAAGCAATTCTTGCCATTACTATGTGATGTCCTTTCATTTCTTTTCTGTTTGATATTATTCTGTTATTGAATAAAATATGTTGGATGTAACTTACTACATTGGTTTTACCACTCTTTAGTCATAACAAAAAGAATGGTCTAGTCATATCTACTAAATATGAGTTTTTCTATTTTTAATTTCTAGGAGATAACCATATTAGAATTAATTGCTTCAGTGCAAAATTTTCATAGTTTTTTTAACCAATAGAACATATCTTGTGTCTGTTATTGAAAGCATGATTATTTTAATAGTCTTGATCCCAGTTGTTTTCATGACCTAACTGACAACTGTATCATTGCATTAAAATCTTACCAGGTCTATCTCAGATGTGAAAATTTCTTATATATATTTATATTAGAATGATGCTGGATTCCTATGTTTCCTTAATAATAATTCCTTTTTTATACAATTATGTTTTTAATATGTTTTGTTATTTATGCTGTTACAATTGTTCCAATTTTTCCCTCTTCACCCACCCCGCACAGCCCACCCCCAACTTCTATAGTTTACCCCCACACCATTGTCCTTGAATGAAAACTTGAATGAAATTCTCCTCTGCTAATTCTAAGTTCCTTTTTCTAGAAACAGTCTGTGAGGAGATGACTTGGAATCAAAATTGAGGCTTTCCCTAATATAAGCATGGGAGTGTGGTAAAGGAAATTAAAAATTTTAAATTCAGAATCAGACTCTGATTTTTAGTAACAATGATTTTATTTTGTTTTTTTATATCATGTTAAATTCAGTGCTTCTCTCCTGAAAGATGACTTTTGGTTACTCTATCAGTGGATACATATGTTATGTTTAAGTATGTGTTTAACTTTGTAGTAGGTATTTTGGGGGAATTTGGGGAGTCAGTTAAATTAAAATAAATAAGGGAAGTAAGTCTTTGATCTTACTGGGGGAAGGGAATTTTTCTCAGAGGGCAAATATCTGTGTAAAAGACAACCATACATAATATATTACTCTAGGATCCCCGTTTTCAGTTATTATGGAATTTTGGGTGATATGAAGAGCATAGGTTCCTTGTTTAAAATCTCTGGTTCTCCATGGCTACCATTCTCTGAAGGTCAAAGCCAGGCATCTAAGAGAGGTAGACATGGACATTGGCAACATCTACCTAGGGGCTGATTTCTAACATGCTGTGTCCTCTTCACTAGAAGAGGTTCTTGATAATCCAGAGTCTGAGGATCAGTTATAAAGAAGGGCTAAGACACATTTGGACTTTGTGCAGGCAGATCGGGATTATTATCAGAAGACTGGCTTATGGTCCTTTATTTACCTCTGATCAGCTCTGTGACCTAGCCCAGTTTCCGAATCCATTCATTAAGCCATAGAGGGTTATATCTATAAAACTAAATAGAGACTTCCAGCCAAGATGGAGGTGTAGGTTGAAACACTGTGCCTCTTTGTACAACCAAAATTAAGGACAACAAATACTTACAACAAAAACACAACTAGAACAGACAGAAAATTGAACTGTACGGAAGTCTGACAACCATTCATCCAGATCAGTAAGAGAGGCGGAGTCAGCGGCCAGGGGAGAGGGTTTGCAGGCAGGAAAAAGGGGTGGCTGGCAGACCCAGATGCACAGGCGGTGCGGGACTAGCGGACCCCGGGCGTGGGAAGGAAATGAGCAGACCCAGTGAGGCCCGCAAGGTCACTGCCTGACCGGGGTCACACATTTGCATGCAGATAAGGCAAAAATATGCAGCGAGTCAGACCACACAACCCAGGGACCCAGCACTGGGAAATAAAGCCTAAAAGCACCGATTGAAAACACTTTTGGGGGTGGAGGATCTGGGAGAAACTCCCAGCCTCACACAAGAGTTTGTTGGAGAGACCCACAGGGTGCTAGAATGTACACAAGCCCACCCACCCAGAAACCAGCACCAGAAGGGCACAATTTGCTTGTGGGAAGCAGCAGAAGGGACTGAAGTATGAGCGGAGTAAGTGCCATTGTTCCCTCTCTGACCCCGCCCCCACATACAGCATCATAACCCAGAGACTGGGGTGCCCCGCCCTGGTGAACACCTAAGGTTCCATCCCTTACTACATAACAGGCACAACCAGACCAAAAAATTGTGGCTCAAATTGAAAAACAAATTAAAGCCCCAGAGCCAATACTTTTAAACGACCAGAAGATAGCCAACCTATCAGATGCATAGTTCAAAACACTGGTTATCAGGATGCTCAGAGAACTGGTTGATTTTGGTTGCAAATTAAATGAAAAACTAAAGGCTACACTAAGTGAAATGAAGGAAAATGCACAGGGAACCAATAGTGATGGAAAGAAAACTGGGACTCAAATCAATGGGGTGGACCAGAAGGAAGAAGAAACAACCAAACGGAAAAGAATGAAGAAAAGAGAATTCAAAAAAAATGAGAGGCTTAGGAACCTCCAGGGCATCTTTAAACATTGTAACATCCGGATTATAGGGGTGCCAGAAGGGGAAGAGGAAGAGTGACAAGTGGAAACCTCATTTGAACAAATAATAGAGGAGAACTTCCCCAATCTGGCAAAGGAAATAGACTTCCAGGAAGTCCAGGAAACTCAGAGAGTCCCAAAGAAGGTGGACCCAAGGAGGAACTCACCAAGGCACACCATAGTTACATTACCCAAAGTTAAAATGAAGGAGAGAATTCTAGAAGCAGCAAGAGATAAGGGGACAGTCACCTACAAAGGAGTTCCCATCAGACTGTCAGCTGATTTCCCAAAAGAGACCTTACAGGCAAGAAGGGGCTGGAAAGAAGTATTCCAAGTCATGAAATACAAAGACCTTCATCCAAGATTGCTCTATCCAGCAAAGCTACCATTTAGAATGGAAGGGCAGATAAAGTGTTTCCCAGATAAGGTCAAGTTCAAGAAGTTCATCATCACCAAGCCCTTATTATATGAAATGTTAAAAGGACTTATCTAAGAAAAAGAAGATAAAAATGAACAGTGAAAGGGCAGCAAACTCACAATTATTAACAACCACACCTAAAACAAAAGCAAACTACTTGGGCAGCTAGAACAGGAACAGAACCACAGAAATGGAGATCACATGGAGGGTTAGCAATAGGGAAGTGGGAGGAGGGGAGAGGGGGAGAAGGTACAGAGAGTAAGTAGCATAGACAGTAGGGAGAAAATAGACAGGGGGAGGGCAAGAGTAATGTGGGAAATGTAGAAGCTAAAGAACTTATGACACATGGACATGAACTAAAGGGGGAGAATGTGGGTGGGAGGGGGTGTGCAGGGTGGAGGGGAATGAAGCGGGGGAAATGGGACAGCTGTAATGGCATAATCAATAAAATATATTATTTAAAAAAAACTAAATAGAACCTTTCAGCTAGAGAATTTTTGACTCTACATTCATTTCATTTCAGCCCAGTTCAGTTTATCCCCAAAGCTTTTAGTCTGTGAGAAATTTATGACTCTACATAGTTTGTTAAACAGTAGAGGAAAATAAAGTTGGGTAAGTACAATTTGACCACCTCTTGAAAAATCTTAGAAGCTAGATAAAAGAATTTAGACTTAATGTTGGCATTTTAGATCTTGAATGCAGAAGTAACATGATAAAAGGGATAGTTAAAAAGTATCTGGACTATGTTGATATTTGATAAATAGAGGAAATTGGCAAATATTTATTTCATGGGAAGGAGAATAATAGCCTTAAATATTGTGCATATATGTTATATTTAAAAAGTTGAATACAGATCTTTTATAACTAATTTAAATGCTATCATTAGAATTAATAGAAATCAGAAAAGTCTTAAAGAAAAAGACCTCATTGTAAGTGTAATATAAAATGCATTCAGAATGAATAAAAGCAGAGGGGCAGCAGTTTTACATTCCGAAATCATCATCCATATAGAGGTATTATTAGAATCATTTTAAATGTTTCATACAGCAGCTGCTGGTGACATTTTTCATGACATGGCCTCATAAAGAGTGACAGTATTTGTAAGATACACTGGGGATTGACGTGAGAGGCTCCTGGGGGTGGAGAAGCAGTTGGGCACCCCAGGCCTTGCCCAGGGATTGGGGGAGATCTGTTCTCAGCTGGCCAGGAACTAGTTGGGTGGACCAACAGGGTTGCTCTGCTCTAAGGAACAAAAAAGGACCCAAGGATAAACCTAATCAACAAAGCAAACAAGCAAGCAAAATATAATCAGAGACACTGAAATTAAGAACAAACTGACAGTGACCAGAGGGGAGATGGGAGGGGACAATGGGGGAAAAGGAGGAAGGGTTGTCAGGAACAAGTATAAAGGACACATGGACAAAGCCAAAGCGAGTTAGATTTGAGGGTGGGAGGTGGGGATGGCTGGGGTGGGAGGGAGTGGTGAGGGGAAAATGGAGACAACTGTACTTGAACAACAATAAAAAAAAAAACACTTTTCTACTGCTGTCTCTAATAAAGGAAAGCAGGCAGCACACTGAGCAATAGAAGGAAGCGACTTTCAATCTGGCCTTGTCCTTTGGGGCTGACCTCTTGACGCCTTCTTCATTTCACAGAAATCGCTCTGTTCTCCAGTTTCGGTTCCGTATCAGACATTCCTCACTTTTTCTCATGGGAAGGTCATGCTTTCTGTCTGTACCTCCTTAAAATCATCTGGTACCCCAAATGATTGGCCATCTTTATAGAGGGCTTTTGCATCCTGCTCTTTCTTCCCCTCTGAATGATGACCATGGCAGGATACATATCCACACTGACCACCTCACTGTCTAGCCTCATGATTCATCCTTATTCAGAATAAACAAAAATCAGTTTTTTTCTTTGACTAACATAATTTTTACATATAATTTAGCTCTCAGTGAGTGAACAAATGCTCTTTGGTTGGTTGGGTTTTGTGTTTTGTTATAAGGTGAAGTAAGGGTCTTAAAGTATAATTAGGGGAAATCCTTAGGGTCTAGCAACTCGATACTGAAACCACACACAAAAAATACTTTAAGAACAGATTAAGTGCTGACTTTATAAACATTTTCTTTGCAGGTGGAAAAACTGGTGGATTCGTGGCATTCTTACTCTAACTATGATTTCATTGTTTTTCCTGATCATCTATATGGGATCTTTTATGCTGATGCTTCTCGTAAGTGTTTTACATTTCCCTAAGTATCTCTTGCTTTATTTTTCAGCATTGATATTGAAGTAATTTGAGCATGTCATGAAAAAGAAGGTAGTTTAAGACTTGGTAACAGCAAATTTAGTTCCTTTAAGCATCTTCTAGTTCATAAAAAGAACTGGGCTAATTTTGTCTGTTTGAAAAATGTCCATTGAATGTGTTCATTCAGCAGAGATCAAGTTAATGTCTTTGTCAGACACTGTGCCAAGCATGAGATTAACAAACACATATATGACTTCAACATATGTGACTATTAGCTAGGCCCCTAACTTCAAGGAACTCAATCAAATGGCAGAGGCATACAACCAACCTTATAAATCAATAGGATAGCAAATAAATGAGGTAAGTCTCATGATAGAACTTGTCGGGAGAGCACAGTAAAAAGTGCCTAAAACAACCTGGGACAGAGATGAAGGAAGACTTTCAGAAGAGCTGATGCCAAAGCTGAGTGCTGAAGGAGGGACTGGGCAGGGGAAGGCCGTCCAGGGTGGGGCATCCTGGGCAAGGCAGAGGGGGAATGAGAGCATGCGGTCTCATTGGGGGTCTGCTGGTCTTAGGTGTGGAAGGTATCTAGGGATGAACCACAGAGGCGAGCAGAGGCTATTCTGGGAGTTGGGGGTTTTGTCATGTATGGGAATGACAACAAGTCTTAAAGCCAAGCAAGTATTTTAAGCTTTTAATTCATTCATTTTGCAGATGCTTCTAGGATGCCTGCTATGTGCCAGGCATTGTGCTTGTTCTGGGGTGTGGTGCAGTAGTGCTGAGAAAAGTGCAGCTGTCTGTGCCACTCATTATCTACATTATACACAATTGATCAGACATATAATTACAAATTGCTTTGAGTGTTTACTTTGAAAAAGATAGGATCTGATGAGAGCAAAGGGTGAGCTGGGAGACTTCTCAGCGACATGAGCCCAGTATGTGCACCGTGGTCTGAAGACAGACAGCATGGTGACAGAGGGCACTTGGGGGAAGGAGGGTCACAGTGGAGGACTCCTGGTGTGTAAAACCCTGATATCTGAAGCAGCATGACGCATCTGGAAGGAGAAATGCATCTATTCAGTAGATTTATTACCGGGTGCTCAGTGTGTTTAGCGGTGAACAGGGAGAGCCTGCTCGCAGGAATATGCAGAGCATATCCCTTCTTTATTATTTCTTTTTCTTCATCCCATCTCCATTTGTTTAGCCTCCTTTTATGTACTCGCCTTCCTGTTTGCTGGCTGCTCTTGCCCACTTAGAAGTCTGTTTACCTATTTTACCTGGCTAACCCCCTCCCCCACCATGCTCAGTCCTATTCAGAGCACCAAGCTGTGGGCAGTATCATACGGTTTTCCTTTTAGTCTACAAAAGAATACATTTTAAACTGAAAATAGACACCATTAGAAAAAAATTCTGTCAAACCCTGAAACCACTTAAAGTAGCTCTTCTAAGCACCACAAAGCGCTTTCACTTTTCTTTTTGTCCTGTCATTAACTTTGTACTTCTTGGGAATATCAAGGTCACAAAAATGAGTAAGAAATTTCTTTATGTTTTTTTAAGTTGATGACATCTTAAGGAGGTGTTTTTTTAAAAAAAAAAAAAACAAAGAAAAGTGAATAATGGATAGGGCTGAGTTAATGTGAGGGCAGAAGATGCTGAGTCTGAAAGTCAGGTAGGTGTGAGCACTGTCCATGAGTGACAGGAGAGAAGGGCCCCAGCTCCCAGTCTTCTTAGTCTGAACCCACTGAGGGCTATGCCGAATGACTGCCCCTGGCCCGACGACATAGGCATTTAAAGAGTGAGTGTGCAAAGCACATCTCAGTGCTGTTTGAGTAGTAGAGCCTGGGGAAGAAGGGGTTAGATGATGGCAGGCAGCTCATAAGGCTTTGTTGCATGAAGGGACCTTTGAGTGGACCTTAAAGCTAGATCTATCAGGCTGGAGTGAGTGCCTGCTGTGAGCAAAGGTCCTAACAGCCAGGTGTGTCAGGAAAAGGCAGGTGATGCCCTTTTCCTAGAGCACAGGGCCTTCGAACCTGCAAGAATAATTAGGCACCAGATTCTGGAGGACCTTGCAATGCTACCTGAAGAAGCTTGGGATTTAATTGTAAAGTATTGAGGAGCCATTGAAAATATTGTGGATTATTTGAATTTTGATTCTCCTTTAGAAGATAATTTTGATCAAGATATTATAAAACACCCACATCCTTGATACCCTGACTCAGACTGATTTGGTGGGCTCCCTGTGAATGAGTGACATTGTCTTCCAACTAAACTGGTGTGGTAACTAGGGCCAGAATTTGTAGACACAGGTTAATTTTTAACTACTCTTTTATGACAAAATTCAAATTACCTTTAAAGACATCCCTGCATGTTTGGATTTTGATTTTTTAAAAGGAAATCATAAACCTACCTAAAGCACTTGGGCTTTTTTGTTCATTTTTTTCTACTATGAGAGAAAAATACTATTTTATTACTAGTTATGTCTTTGAACTTAACCAGAGAAGACTATAAGAGTATTAAAGCATACATGAGAATATTAAAGATTTGAACCGTTACTGCTCTGGTTGAGGTTACGGCACATGCATACACACATGTCTGCACACACCTATACCTGCATACATGTGTGTGCTGTATTTATGATATTATATTAAGGGAATATGGGTGCATATACACACAGACACACATGCTGTGGGTGCACAGTCGATATTACTTTTCTGTGTTTTAAAGTCTTATTTACATTCATATCCCTAACTAGGTCGTTTACATTTTGAGTCATATACATTGTATCTAGCTTGCACTTGCTTACTAATATCAGCACTTAAAAAGGACTAATTCAAGAGAATTTTATTAAAAACTTACTTCTAGGAAACGATAGCTACTATTTTAAGATAGAACTCATATTCATGTTCCTTAAAGTGAGCTTTTTACCTTCAGACTTCTATTTATAGCACTTTGATGATTGCATTCACAGCTTGGAATCACACTTTCTAAATGATGGAGTTATTAAGGTATATTTTGATTTAAAGCAGATGTGCAGATAGAGAAGATATTATAGGAATTTAATATCCTCCCCCATACCTTCTTACAAATTTCTATAATAATCATTTTAATATATATTATATAAATTACTTTTTAATAGTATATTAAAATTTTTCCACATTGCAATAGTATAAAAGTATACTAACCTTACTTCGGAAAGTAGATAATTTTTAAAAATCACCCCAACCCAGTCATTAACCACCAATACCCAATTAACACTGCCATTTGATATGCCTCTTTTAATCCTTTTTTCTTTTGTGATTTAGAAACCATGGTTGTAGTCATAATATGACTAAAACTTTGTATCCTGCTTTGTAAACTATGTATCTTATCAAATATTTTGTGTTATTCTACAGTTTTTACAATCATCAGCTTTAGTACATTAATCTACTCAATGGAATGGAGGCCTCATAAGTTATTTAAACCATTGTGTTATTTTTAGACATTCAGGTTATGTTCTGGTGTTTCTTCATTGTGACTAACACTATCCTAAACATATTAGAATGTAAAGCCTTTTCATATGCAGTATAATTTTCTTTGAATAGATTCCCCCAAAGTGAAAATAGGTACTTTTTAAAAAGATTTTATTTATTTTATTTTTAGACAGGAAGGGAAGGAAAAAGAAAATGAGAGAAACTTCAATGTGTGGTTTCCTCTCATGCACGTGCTCCCCTAATTAAGGACCTGGCCTGCAACCCAGGCACGTGCCCTGACTGGGAATCGAACCAGCGACCCTTTGGTTCACAGGCTGGTGCTCAATCCACTGAGCCACACCAGCCAGGGCGGAAAATAGGCACGTTTATTTGGATAACCTACAGGTACCATAGTTCAGACTCAACATATGCAGACCTGAACTTCTATTCCAACCCCAACCATTCTGCATAAATCTATTTACCAAGCCTTTCCTAGTGTCATTCTGTGTTCCTCTCTCTTTTTTAGGTCCCCAATTTCCTCAACCACCAAAGCCTATTGGTTCTACTTCCTCAGTGTGTCTTATTCCTGTACTCCACCCTACTGCCACTGTTCCAGTAAGATGTTTGTCCACATTCCTCCGGATGCTGGGCCTTGCCTCTCCAGTCAGTTCTTTCCACTTCTGTGCTTCCCATACACTCACATCTAATCATGTTCTTTCACAATCAGCACAAACTTTTTTGTGCTATTTCCTATGATTCTGTGACCACGTTTGTCTCTCTCCGCTTCTTACCCCACCTTAGAGTGCCAGCAACTCTGAACCACACGCTTCATCCTCTCCTACAAACAGAACTCTGACCCTCCCTCTGGGCCTCAGCTGGGGCCCATCCCTACCCACTTCCACAGTTTTCTGTTTGCCTGTGCTTATTTATACCCATGCGCCTGTCGGCACATGGCGTTACTGTATAGTTGTGTGTGTCCTCCCTGACAGACAATGCCTCTCTGAGAACAGATGTCCCATATTATTTCTCTGAATCATCAGTAACTAGCAGAATAGGCACGTACATAATGGTGGTTGTTTTTAAGGCTCTTAACACACTAACTGGGGCAACAGAGTTATATCAATATGCATTGCTACCACCAGTACTGATGGCGTGGAGTATCAGTTTCTGTGTATTCACCCATCCCTGGAAGACATACATATATTTTAAGGATTTTAACTCTGGTGTTTGAGTCCTATTCTCTGTTTTTCTAGCAGTTCTATATCAATTCTACTTGTAAGCTATAATTCACAATCATATAAATATATGTATGTGCTATTAAAAATACTTTTTTGTCTTCTCAGTAAAATACCACATATAGAGCTCATGGTTTTTGAGCAAATATATTCATAGAAATTGCATCAGTGTGTTTGATATTTTTAAAAAAGATTTTTATTTATTTATTTTAGAGAGATGGGAAAGGGAGGGAGAAAGAGAGGGAGTAAAACATCAATGTGTGGTTGCCTCTAGCACACACTATACTGGGGACCTGGCCTGCAACTCAGGCATGTGCCCTGACTGGGAAACAAACCGGCATTGCTTTGGTTTGCAGGGCTGCACTCAATCCACTGAGCTACACCACCCAGGACCATGTGTTTGATATTTTAATAGTCCTTGTTTCTATAAATAGCATGGCTTTGCTATTTTATCTTAACATCTAACATTGTCTGTGATTATTTTTGTTTAAAAATGATTTTGGTGTTATGTACAAAGTTTATTTGAAGGACAGTATTTAAATTTCCTCTTGTTTTTCTAACACATTTATGGCTTTTTCCTTAAAAAATCTATTTATAGTAGCTTGGTATAGTTACTTATTATTGGCTGATGGGACACAATGACTTTTTTATGTATGTGATTGAACATGTGGTAGGTATAGTGGGGGAAGCATCTGAGCAGTAGGTTTGGGGACGCTAATTTGTGGAGATCATGTAAGAAATCCCAAAGTATGTCCTTGGGCAGAGTTTGGTAAACTTGCTCTGTAAAGGATCAGATAGTAATATTTTAGGCTTTAAAATATTTGCAGGCCAGCACTCAATACACTGAGCCATACCATCCAGGGCCTGTTTGTTTGTTTTTAACTCTTAAAAGATATAAAACCCATTATTAGCTCCAGGAGTATTCAAAAAGCCCTTTGGCATACTCTTAGAAGTTTAAAAGAGTTAGTCTGGTATATTCACAAAGATTTAATCTTAGTTCACGAGAATAAGCCTTCCACTTACCATTTACTCTGAGTCTTGGAATTGATTTAAGCCAAGTGTTGTGTATGCTGCTACATCCTCAGGATTACCTATACCCAGATTGGTGGATACAGCAGTTTGAAGGACTACTAAAAAGACCATCAAAAAAGGAACTCATAAATATAAACTGATTTACTAGGTGTGTATATTTAAAACTGTGCGACTAGAACAGCATAGACATGATTGATTGGCCAAAGTGGCTGCGGATGTACAAAGCTGCTCATAATTTACCAAGGTAGCAATGCCTGGTGATCAGAGATGTGTGTGGCTGGCTATGGGAGACTCAGCACAGCTGGAAGAGTGAAACGACCATGCCAAGCCCCTGAATGACTGGGTAAGTGTGTCAGCCATTTTTCCTGGCAGTACCTTTATCCTTGGAGAGTATTCCAGGGTGTATGGTTCAACATGAATATAATCAAGGAAACTTTCACATATGATTACTTCCTCGGGTAGCTCAAGAAACAAAATGGAGAAAAAGATTGTCCATCTTGAGATGGACGACCTTAAGAAACAAAGTTGTGATGAGTGATGAAGCCTAGTTACCTGTGACCAACCAGATGATACCCCTCAACCTTGAAACCACCCTGCACGTCCGGCCCCAGAAAGGGCCTCTCAAAAAACTTGTTTTGCTTACCCCTGTGGTGCATCACTTGAGTTTAGGGACATTGAATATTGAATTTTTGCTATGGACATTTAGAATAATCAAAAACGGATAGGCTAAAATACATACAACAAGCTACCTACTAAACAATTAAGCACAAATGTAAGCTTTAAGAAATGCATGTCAGTGCTTTCTCTTGTCTTCAGGTTCTAGGGATCCAAGTGAAATGCTTCCATGAAATTATCACTATTGGTTACAGAGTCTATCATTCTTACGACCTGCCATGGTTTAGAACACTAAGCTGGTAAGTAACTTAAAACTTTCAGATATGAAATCCGACCCTTTCCCAAAGTTGATAAGAGTGGCATTCTGATCAAACAGTGTTCATGTAGTTAACTTTATAGATTGATGTTGGGGAAAGATAAATTAAAAAATGCAACTGAATTTTGAAGAGCAGAAAATCACTTTCAACTCTCCATTCCAACACAACTATTTTTATATCTCTTCTTGCACTTTTTATAGACATAGCTAATTTCTATTGAATGTATACACTGTTTCTGTCCAGTAAAAAAAAAAAATCTCCTTATATTGGACACATTTTATATCCTTTGTAATGAAAATTTTAGCAAAAGTTTAATTTTGTAAAACATTACAATTGTGTGATGTTTTGCTTCCCTCCCTCAGTTGACATGAAACCACACACAAAATTAGGTATCTCTACAAAGAATGAAAGATGAGATATAAAAATAGTTGCTTTTTATTTTATCCCCATCCTAGGACATGCTTATTGATTTTAGAGAGGGGTCAAGGGAGGGATAGAGAGAGGGAGGGAAACATTGATGCGAGGGAGAAAAATCCATTGGTTGCCTCTCATACACCCCCAACTACACCCCAGGCACGTACCCTGACTGGAAATCAAACCAGCAACTCTTAGGTTTGCAGATGACACCTGAGCAACGGTGCCGCACCGGCTGAGGCAGTGTTTTTGTTTATTTTTTGCATGATCAGTGGTGTATTCAGGAGGAGGAAGTCCAAGCTGAATGTTTGGACTTCCTCCTCTTGCAATTGGGCCCACCCCTTCCACAGCCCTCATAGGCCCAGGGTGGGGGAGGGGAGCGGTGGAAGGAGAGGTGACCCCACCTCTGTTGCCTGGTTCAGTCTCCTCTCCAGGCCCTTGGCCCCATGACATGCGACATTAGAGTAGATGGGGGAGAGGAGGGCTCTGATGGGGGCCATGTAGAGGCGCCCTGTAAACAGTGCTGGCTGAGTTACCTGACCATGATATATTGTATGTGCATAAATGCATGTAAAAATTAGTAAAATAAAATATGTACTGGTTTTAATATTTAAAGTTTTATATCTTTTACATACTTTCCAGGGACAATCCTTAGTTATCAAGACCTTGACCAGGGAACATAATAATATGACAGATCATGATTAACCTAATTAGCCATGCCTTTGAATATAGTTCCTTGATTGGTGTCAGCCAGAGGGGTCAGTGTTTTTAAAACAAATGTATCACCTTTATTGTTCAGAATAGTCAAAAATATTTTCTTGATTTTTAGTAATAGTTGACTTTCATGAGTGGCAAAGTATATGGGGAATATTAGGTAGATTAAGTAGTTGGAGAATAATTAAGTGTGAAACCATTCAGGACTGACTGTAAGTGTAGGGGAAAAGGGTAGGTCAGGCTAGGCTCCAGTGATTGTAGACAGCTTCATGGAGAAGATGAGAGAGACCCTGTCACTTGAAGTAAAAGCAAGCTTTTGATAGAGGAATGTTCTGGTTGGGGAAGCAGCACTCATCACACTCTAGGCATGGGACTGAGGAGGCATGTGCCCCACTTGGTGAGATATTCCAGGCCCTCCTGAGCAGAAGATATTTATTAGGCAATAGAGGGCAAGAAGTTGTGTTGGTGGGCTAGAGTAGGCCCAGATAGCCTTACATAGGAGTCAGAGACAGTTTCCAGTGTGGGGGAATAGAAAAACGGTAGCACAGCTGATACAAATAAAAATACTTACTCTTTCCTTTGAGAACAATGGGATCTGATTCTAGCCATGAGATTCAAGGGAAGCCATCCCTTTCCTTTTCTGCTCTCCTGGCTACCTAGGACTCTGCCCTTCAACGGATATGCGCCTAGGAACTCTAGGGCCATGTTCCTCAGCCTTTTCCCCTGGCTCATACATGCTCCCATCAACAAAATCTCATGAATTCAACCTTTCCCTGGGGGGAAAGATAAGCAAGAGCTTGGAGGAGGGAGTCCATCTGGACCACTGAGGAGAGGAGAAAGATGCTAATATGTGCAGGGCAGGTGGGAATTTGGCTTAGGATCTCTACTATGAAAAAGTACTAGAACAGTGAGTAGTTAAGAGAGTGAGAGAAAATGTTTTCTATATTGTTTCTTAATTATCTGTCTCTGGCATTAGATTTTGAGCTAAGTAAAGGCATGAACCATATTCAGTAAACTCTTGTTGACAGATAATTTTTTAATTAAGTGAAAAGCATTCGATGGAATATATCCTGAACCAGTCTTCTGAATTTGGTTTTGATCTTTGTATCATCATCAAAGTGTATAGTTTTACGGTACTTGAGGAAAAAAAGCATCAAATATTAAAAAATTCATTGTTTTTAAATTACAGGTACTTTCTACTTTGTGTAAACTACTTTTTCTACGGAGAGACCGTAGCTGATTATTTTGCTACATTTGTTCAAAGAGAAGAGCAACTTCAGTTCCTCATTCGCTACCACAGATTCATATCATTTGCCCTCTATCTGGCAGGTAAGTTAAGGAAAATATTCTGTACTGATAATGCAGCTAGTATATTTTACATGTTTATTTTTATTTATGTTATTTAAATTCATAACATCCTATATTTGTTACATTTTAATCCAGCTTCTTTTTTTAATTTTCCCAGGTAAAAAGCTATTCATTTTCATTAGAGTCTTAAATAGCAAGTACTCTGCAATGGTGGTTTGAAAAAGTATGTGTTTAATAGTCATCCCATATATTTGAAAATTTTCTCAGCAAATTGTAGTAAAGAAACTTTTATAAATATGTAGATTGCTACAACCAGGTATAATTTACAAAGAATTCACATTTATATTGCTTTATTTGTTCCTAGGTAATTGGGTTTTCATATAGAATTAGTTAGGGTACTTGGTTTTCCTGACATGATTTATTATATATTCACAATATGTATATTTATATATATACAATCTTTATTTACAGTATGCTATAATACATGTTTTTTAAATGATTTTTAGATTAAGAATCAGATACTTAGGATAAAGTTGGAATTACAGATTTAAAGATTCCCCATCATATAAAAATTTCTAAGAAATTGATTTAGATGTATGCTTTTTAAAAGTTGGATTTGCATCATTAAACAAGTGCCTAAAATATCACTTTCTATGTAGCATCTATAATTAAATTTTCATTCTTTTACAACATTTTGTTTTTCTAGAACTTAATAACTGCTTCACCTGTTCTCCACATTTGTAAATTTTTGTGTAGCAGTCCTTAATTTTTCCACTGGGTCTGTCTCATGTCTGTTGGTAGCTTTTTCAAATGTGCACACAAATCAGATAGCGTATTAGTTCCCTCTTTTTCCTAGACGCCTCTGTTCTGGAGACATCTGTGGTCCTCCTGTTTGCTTGCAGGCCTACTGCTTACCTGCCCTCACAATTTGGCCTCCTCATTTCTTCTGTCCTGTGCCTTCCAATTTCAGGGTTTACACCCTCATTTTGTCATAAGCATGGCTTCCAATAGTTTACTATGAAATGTGATTAGAAGGTAAATGTAGAGAGGGAAGATGGCAACAGAATGGGAGGGAGTGGATTCCACTTCCCCCTACACACAGGAGAAAAACCCGGCCAATCCACGGAGGAACAGACCAGACAGCCAACAGTACCCCAGCGTATTTGAAAATAAAAGTCCAAAAATTGTAGCGGACACTGGAAAACCAGATGGTAAGAAGGATATTTCAGGACACTAAGGTCCTGAGGACCAGCGAGAGGACCGGGAAGCGGCTATAGCCGCAGGCATGGCTCACGGGGCTGGTGCCGGGTCTACTATAGACTCCTTGAAAGCACCTGCCACAGAGTCCTTGGGAGAGAGCCAGGTCAACTGCTCTCTCCCTCCCCAGCCAAGCAGGGTTTGAGCAGCACCAGAAGAGGCCTGGTTGCTAGAACTCTTGGAGAGGGGAATAAGGACAAAGAGGCAAAACACACAGGGGCTGTGATCACCCACAGAGTCTGTAGTTGCCAGCTCGGGAGAGCTGAGAGTCCTGCAGTGATGTGCACTGACCCAGATAGTCACCGGTCTGGCTGGAGAATTGGGCTGTATGGGGTGGCAGGCTTGAGTAGGAGGAATTTCTCAAAGAGTAAAACTGCTCGGGGATTCTGCTGTGACAGCCACTCAGCAACTCCCCACCCAGCTGGGCAGAGACCCCAAAGTTATATGGAAGGCGCTGTGTTCCCCCATAGCACTAGGAAGGGTTCGTGCCCAAACCCGAGGGACTGAGGCAGCCTAGCTGAGCATGCCCCACACCCCAGCCTACAACAATAGGAAAAAGTGCTCTGAAGAAAACCTTGATTCCCCCACCTAAGATATTGGGGAAAGGAGCCAGACTAGCTCTTAAGAGAGTGCTTGCAAGACTGGCTGAGTATACATCAGGAAGGGAGAAATGCCACACCAATTACCCGTCAACCTGCTGCAGCCAGCAAGACCAGAAAAACCAGTTTGGCCAGTTTGAAACCAACAAGAGGTGTGTGGTTTTCTGGTTGTTTTTTTTATGTTATTTTTTAAAGTAATTTTTTATTTTTTAAATTTTTATTATTGTTTAATCTTTCAATTTCTTTTTCCTCTCTTTCCTTCTTTCTTGCTTCAGTCCTTCTTCCTTTCTTTCCAATTTTATCTCTTCTCTCTCCCTTCTTCTGCCCTTTTTTTTTTTGTAAGACAAAAAACTTGGAACTGTGAAAGGACCAGAGGTGGACTGAAAGAGGGGGTAACCCAACAGCTGAGACAGTGAGACAAATTTCACTTTGCTATTGCACAGAAACTGCAAGTTACTGCATATTTGTATTATTTTTTTCATTATTCTTACATGTTTTATTTTAATAGTATTTTAGTATTCCTCTTCTTTCTGTATAGTCTTCTTTGCTTGGCTGGGTATATTGTATCATTTGACAAGTTTCCCCTGTTCTCTCTTCCACAATGTATTGCTACTATCCTTCACGTGACTTGTGTTCCATCAATGCACTACTCAAAGTCCTATACCCCCTGTTCATGTTATTCAGATCACATTGATTCTGGCATATGAGTGTTGCTCTAATATTATTGTAAATAATAGCTGTTCTGTACAATTGTAAATACTTCACATCACCCCTCCCAGATCTTAGCCCACGTCACAGTCTCCTGAACTCTATTACTGTAGTGGTTAACTCTATTCTCTCACACACTACACCTATTTACTATCCTTTACTCTAACCTTATCCCAGAATCTGACTTCCCACAAACTCATTGCTTTCTAGATCCAACTCACAATCATTCCCTCCCCAACAAGAGTCTTATCTTCTTAGCATCCTTTCTTAAAAGTGGCTAGTTGGGTGGAAGATCACAGTTAACACTATACATAGCCAAAGGATCTCCTATCTCTTCTATACTGGCTGCTACTGTAAATATCATAGAATACTCTCCTGCTGTCTTAAACCATTTTGCCTCCCGCTCCAACTGATCACAAAAAAGAGTAGGTGGAAGTGGTGAACACCAGGATACCCAAAGGAGACAGCACCACTGAATCTCACAGGTATTCTACCACAGCAGTTCACACCATAAACCTTGGGAGCCAGAACAAATACATTTAAGAAGCTGAAGCTAACAAGAAGAGTCTCACAAACATTGGGAAGACAAAGAAACAATCCCCAAATGAAAGGAAAGGAGGAAGCCTCAGAAAGAATGCTAAATGAAATGGAGGCAAGTCAACTATCAGATATTGAATTCAAACAACTGGTTATTAGGAAGTTCCATGAGCTCACAATGAGCTACCAGAAACTGCAGGGGAACTACAATGAACTCACTGCAAAATATAACAACATGAAAAAGGAAACAGAAAACATAAACAAGGGCCAAGAGGAAATGAAGAACACAATTTCTGAACTGAAGAACACAGTGGAAGGAATCAAAAGCAGGATCAATGAAGCAAGAGATCAGATCAGCGAGTTGGAGAACAAAGTAGAAAAAATTACCCAGAAAGAGCAACAAAAGGAAAAGAGGCTCAGAAAGAATGAAGAGGGATTAAGAGAAATTCAAGACAATATGAAATGTGATAATATCCATATAATAGGGATACCAGAAGGAAAAGAAGAAGAGCAAGGGATTGAAAACCTATTTGAAAAAGTAATGATGGAAAACTTCCCTAATTTGATGAGAGAAAAAGTCACACAAATCCAGAAAACACAGAGAGTCCCAATCAAGAGGAGCCCAAAGAGGCCCACTTCAAGACACATCATAATGAAAATGGCAAAATTCCAAGACAAAGAGAGAATCTTAAAGGCAGCAAGGGAGAAGAAGGAAGTAACATACAAGGGAGCCCCAGTAAGGTTAGCTGCTGATTTCTCAATGGAAACGCTCCAAGCCAAAAGAGAATGTCAAGAAATAATCCAAGTAATGAGAACCAGAGGCCTGCAACCTGGGCTTCTTTACCCAGCAAGGCTCTCAATCAAGATAGAAGGCAAATAAAGAGCTTCCAAGACAAAAGAAGTCTACAAGAATACACCTCCACCAAACCAGCTCTGCAAGAGATGCTAAAGGGACTGCTCTAAGGAAAGGAAGGAAAAGAGAGAGACAGAGAGGAACATAGGTACAAAAATGGCAATGAATAAGTACCTATCCATAATAACCTTAAACGTAAATGGATTAAATGTTCCAATCAAAAGACATAGAATAGCTGAATGGATAAGAAAGCATGACCCACACATACGCTGTCTACAAGAGACCCACCTCAGGACAAAAGACCTAAACAGACTAAAAGTGAAGGGCTGGAAACAAAATTTTCAAGCAAATGGACAGGAAAAAAAAAAAGCTGTGGTAGCAATACTCCTATCAGACAAAATAGACTTCAAAAAAAGAGCCATAAAGAGAGACCCAGAAGGTCACTTCATAATACTCAAGGGAAGACTCCACCAAGAAGACATAAACATTGTAAACATATATGCACCCAACATAAGAGCACCCAAATACATAAAGAAAATCTCAGAGGATTTCAGGAAAGGTATTGACAGCAACACAATTATAGTAGGGGATTTTAACACCCCATTGTCAAAAATGAACAGATCTTCCAAACAAAATATCAATGAAGATATTGTGGCATTGAACAATGCCCTAGATGAAATGGACTTAACTGATATATATAGAGTCCTTCATCCAAAAGAAGCTAAATACACATTCTATTCAAATGCACATGGAATATTTTCAAAGATAGATCACATGATAGGACACAAAACAAGCCTCAACAAATTCAAGAAAGTTGAAATCATACCAAGCATTTTCCCCAACTATAAGGGACTGAAATTAGAAACCAACCCCAAGGGAAAAAACCCCAAACACTAAAAATCATGGAGATTGAATAGCATGCTGTTACACTATGAATGGGTCAAGAATGAAATTTGGGAAGAAATCAAAAAGTTTCTGGAAACAAATGAAAATGAACTCACAATAACCCAAAACTTATGGGACACAGCAAAGGCAGTCCTGAGAGGGAAGTTCATAGCAATACAGACCTACTTTAAAAAGATAGAAACATTTCAAACAAACAGCCTAACCCTATCGCTACAAGAACTCGAGGAACAACAACGAAGACAGCCCAGAGCAAGTAGAAGGAAGGAAATAACCAAGATCAGAGCAGAATTAAATGACATAGAGACTAAAAGCACAATACTAAGGATCAATGAATCCAGGAGCTAGATTTTTGAAAAGATAAACAAAATCAACAAGCCTTTAAGCAGGCTCATCAAGAAAAAAAGAGAGAGGACCCAAATAAACACAATCAGAAATGAAAGAGGAGAAATTACAACTGACACCACAGAAATACAAAGGATTGTAAGAAATTACTATGAGGAGCTGTATGCCAAGAAATTTGAAAACCTAGGTGAAATGGACAAATTTCTAGAAACATATGATCTTCCAAAACTAAATGAAGAAGAAGCAGAAAGCCTGAGCAGACCAATAACAGCAAATGAAATTGAAGCAGTGATCAAAAAACTCCCAATACACAAAAGCCCTGGACCAGATGGTTTCACAGGAGAATTCTACAGAGCATTTAAGGAAGAACTAACCCCTATCCTTCACAGACTGGTCCCAAAAATCCAAAGTGATGGAAGACTCCCAAACTCTTTTTATGAAGCCAGCATCATCCTAATCCCAAAACCAGATAAAGACACAACAAAGAAAGAAAACTTCAGACCAATATCGCTGATGAACATAGACGCTAAAATCCTCAACAAAATATTGGTAAACTGCATGCAACAATATATTAAAAATATTATACACCATGACCAAGTGGGATTCATCCCAGGGATGCAAGGATGGTTCAACATTTGCAAATCAGTAAATGTAATACATCACATAAACAAAAGCAAAGATAAAAATCACATGATCATATCATTAGATTCAGAAAAAGCATTTGATAAGGTACAGCACCAATTTATGATAAAAACACTCAGCAAAGTGGGAATAGAGGGAGAATTCTTCAACATAATAAAGGCCATATATGAGAAACCTACAGCTAACATCAGACTCAATGGGCAAAAACTAAAAGCTTTTCCACTAAGATTAGGAAAAAGACAAGGTTGTCCACTTTCACCACTTCTATTCAATATAGTTTTGGAAGTTTTAGCCACAGGGATAAGACAAGGAAAGGAAATAAAAGGCATCCAAATCGGAAAGGAGGAAACAAAACTGTCACTGTTTGTAGATGACATGATAGTGTACATGGAAAATCCTATAGACTCCACCCAAAAACTGCTCGACCTAATAAATGAATTTGGCAGAACAGCGGGATACAAAGTCAATATCCAGAACTCAAAGTCATTTCTGTATATCAACAATGAAACAGCAGAAGCAGAAATCAAGAAAAAATCCCATTTGATATAGCAAAAAGAAAAATAAAATACCTAGGAATAAACCTAACCAAAGAGGTAAATGACCTGTATGCAGAAAACTACACAACACTGAAGAATGAAATCAAGGAAGACACAAATAAATGGAAACATATACTGTGTTCATGGATTGGAAGAATTAACATCATCAAAATGTCCATACTACCCAAAGCAATATACAGATTCAGTGCAATACCTATCAAAGTACCAATGGCATATTTCACAGACATAGAGCAAACACTTCAAAAGTTTATATGAAACCATAAATGAGCCTGAATAGCAGCTGTAATTTTGAGAAAGAAGAGCAAAGTAGGAGTGATCACAATACCTGATACCAAACTGGATTACAAGACCAGTGTAATCAAAACGGCCTGGTACTGGCATAAAAACAGGCACATAGACCAATGGGACAGAACAGAGAGCCCAGAAATAAACCCAAGTCTCTACAGTCAGTTAATATTTGACAAAGGGGGCAACACCATAAAATGGAGTAAAAATAGTCTCTTCCACAAATAGTGTTGGGAGAACTGGACAGCTACGTGCAAGAAAAATGAAACTAGAGCACCAAATTACACCATACAGAAAAATAAATTCTAGGTGAATAAAAGACTTAAATATAAGCCGTGACACCATTAAAATCCTAGAGGAAAACATAGGGAGGAAAATCTCCGACATTTCACGCAGCACCGTATTTACTGATATGTCCCCTAGTGCAAGGGACATAAAGGAAAGAATAAACAAATGGGATCTCATCAAAATAAAAAGCTTCTGCATGGCTAAAGAAAACAGCATTAAAATAAAAGGAGAGCCAACTATATGGGAAAACATATTTGCCAATGATACCTCAGACAAGGGTTTAATCTCCAGAATATACAAAGAACTTACACGACTCCACTGTAAGATAAGCAACTCAATTAAAAAGTGGGCAAAGTACTTGAATAGACACTTCTCCACGGAGGACATACAGAGGATTCAGAGACACATGAAAAGGTGCTCAATATCACTAGCCATCAGAGAAATGCAAATTAAAACCACAATGAGGTACCACTTTACACCAATAAGAATGTCCATCATAAACAAAACAACAAACGACAAGTGTTGGAGAGATTGTGGAGAAAAGGGGACCCTAGTTCACTGTTGGTGGGATTGCAGACTGGTACAACCACTATGGAAAACAGTATGGAATTTTTTAGGAAAACTAAAAATGGATCTGCCTTTTGACCCAGCAATTCCATCACTAGGATTGTATCCTAAGAACACTGAAACTCCAATCCAAAAGAACCTATGCACCCCAATGTTCATAGCAGCACAATTTACAATAGCCAAGTGTTGGAAGCAACCTAGATGCCCATCAGTAAATGAATGGATCAAAAAAACTATGGTACATTTACACAACGGAATTCTATGTGGCAGAAAGAAAGAAAGAAGGAGCTCCTACCCTATGCAACAACATGGATGGAACTGGAAAGCATTATGCTAAGTGAAATAAGCCAGGCGGTAAAAGACAAATACCATATGATCTCACCTTTAACAGGATCCTAAGCAACAAAACAAACAAGCAAGCAAAATATAACCAAAGACATTGAAATAGAAAATGGAATGACAGTAACCAGAGGGAAGAGGGGAGGGA
>PVKM010011835.1:0-32625 GCA_004027735.1 Carollia perspicillata | reverse complement strand
CTGGATTTGCTTTTTTGCTGTTGTTGAAATCTCACCTTGAAGTGTATGTGGATGGGGTGATGTCTGTGGATGGTAAACTCTTTGTCTACCTGAAAAGGTCTACTTTCCTCACTCCTAGTTTAGCTACATACAAAATTCTAGGTGTCTGGCCATTTTGCTTCTGCCCCTGCAAGACATTAATTTGCTGCCTTCTGGCATCTCTTATTAGTGAACAGAAGTCCGCTGCACCATAATTTGTTATTCCTTTCATGGGGAAAACTAACTGGCTTTTCTTGCTGGTAGCACTTAAAATGTTTTCTTTAACATTCTGGAGTTTCCCCGTGATGTGATTAAGAGTAGACTTATTATTTATCTTCAATAGGAAGATGTGTGCTTTCTCAGTTTTGAAAAATTCCAAGTCACAACCAGTCTTTCTTAAATATCGTAGGCTCACGAAGCATGTTTTGTTTCCTGTATCACCAACACGTCCACAGGGGATGTGATTATGATACTTGGTATAGTCCACTTTTGAACAAAACATTCAGAAATCCCATTTATATTAGGGTATTTTTTGGTGCTCTCTTGGTTTAAAGGGGGTTTATTGTAAATTTTAAATAAGGTTTCAGAGTCGATTGAGCAAAAATCTAAAAGAAAAGCCACCCACTGAGTCACTAGAGTTTGTACGCATAATCCAATCAAAGTTCAATTTAACAATGATTGGGCAAGTAATGTCTCATCATTGATTTTTATGATTTTGATTTTTAAGTGCCCAAATTTTTATTTCCTTTTAGGATTTGAAATTGCAGCCTAAAATTTTTCCAACGTTTTATTCTTCCACAACCAATATCATCAAAAAGGAAAGAACTTCAGGCCCAGAAGAGAGTTTTCAGAGTCTCCATTCCAGCTCTCTGGTTGGACATTTGGAGTTAAGGGAAAAAAAACATCACTGTACCTGTGGGCCTGTATGTCCCCTTCGGCCAGGAGCTGCCTAAAACAGGAGGAAAAAGTATATATCAGTAGTTCTGAAAAAAAAATGCTTTTTATATGTCATTTAAATTAGTAATGGGTGCTTTAATGCACTGACATTAAAAAAAGCTTCCACCTATTGCTCAACACATTAAACTATCCACTGCACCGGGAAAGCAAAATGCTGCCAACTCTATTCTAAGGCGACAGGTAATGAAAATCATAGACAACTGAACTCTATAGATACTTAAGAGAAGCGATTTTGGTCAATAATTCATCCTCTACTAAACTGTTAGTAGAGCTGTTCACACAAGCTCCAAAATCGACTGATTTGAAGTTTATTTCTCTTCATTTTTCCAAAGTGCTACTACATAAGCCAAAAAAATCAAGAATAGAGTGGCCAATAGGCAGGAAGCCAGAGAAACGACTGAGAAATTTAAGATCATGAGCTTTATTATAGATTAATTTCAGAGGCAAAGGATAGCCAGACTAATTTTATCCCATCCCCCAAAGCCAAATACCTGTCAAGAAATGAAAGAATCATCACAATCATTCAAAAGTTACTCAACTTAGTTTGTTAATATAATATTCCATCAAAATAATGGTGCTACATAACCAAATGGGTTTTTCCCAACTAATCTCATATTTAAGATTAGGTTCTGGGTATATTCCAGATCAATACTTCATAGATCTGGAAATCAAGAGACAGAGACATTTTATTGTCTAACTTAGGATCTCTCAGTAAGGTAATAATAGCAATACTGACATCCGGGATTTGCAAAATTCAGTAACTATCAGACAGTATTTCCTTAATGGACATTTATTTGGGATGTTCAGGTCAAAATTCTTAGAGGCCAGTATTGCAGACTTTAAACTCTACTAATCATATTTCAGTCGAAGTTTATTGTGCATCTGGGGAAATGGTTGGAGTCCTATTTCTTGAAAGCCCTGATGAATCAGCTTGAGATGAAAGTCTAAATCCTCTTTCTTACAGGGAAGGAAAGACGCTTTCTCTGTTCTGAATCAATTCACTTCAGTTCCATTAAGAAAAATATCTACCAAGGGTTTACTACCCGCAAAGCACACTGGGTAGGAACCATACAGCATAAGGATATCACACACACACACACACACACACACACACACACACACACACACACACACACAGGCACAGAGTCCTTGATCTCAGGGGCCCCTCACTCCGCAGGTGAGATAAACGCTTACAAAGCAGAGTGTGGCCAACACCACAACGAAGGGGAATGGCAGAAATACGGGCTTTGAAGAATGCAATAATTTTGTTAGGTCAGGAAAAAGTTTCCTGGAGTAAGAGATTTTAAAGATGGGTTTTGGAGGATGGGTAGGAGTTCTACCAGGAGAAGATGTAAGAAGTCCTCTTTCCAGCAGAGGATACCAGACTGAGTAATAAAAATGGGAGACTAGGAGTGTATGTGATAGGAGCAGTTCTGGGTCAGAGATGCGAGAAGAAAGGTGAGTAGTGGGTTTCTGAAGGCTGGAAATACAAGGTGAAGGGCTCATACTTTGTTAACAGAAACCACTGGGGCTCTTGGAGCAGAAAATGTACATGGCCAGACCTGGGGTTTAGGTGGGCACCTCTGCTTGTGTAGAAACAATGAAATGGACTTATATTTGAGCAAAATAAAGAGCTTCATGTACAATTAAAGGGTACAAAACAGGCCTCCACATCCAAAAATCTGCTCCACTGTCACAGTGTTTGAAACATCCATGAATATTTTTTGCTGTCTTTGTTTGACCTCAACAGAGCTTGATTAAAATGACTTATCTTTACACATATTTATTGAGCTCCTGCTTCCTCTGAGGCACCTGTTGACCTGGTGCCGTGAAAACCTGCCTCCTGTCCCGAGGCAGGAGTTTGTAAGCCTAGTGGAGAGGACAGGCTTTAATGGCCCATTCACTGAAATAACGGAAACATTTCCAGAAGTAATCAGCTAGCACTTTCATTTACAGCTCCTGGGGATTTAAACTCCAAATAAAAGTCACGGTTTTAAATACCTTGGGTAGATGTGAGAAAAAGAAAAAAAAAACAAGGAAATATGGAGTGATTGTTATCATTTTGCCTCAAATTTTCAAATATTTTGGATGGGAACCATTAAATTCCAAGACATCTTAATGGCTTACCTACAGGCTCATAGTTGTCTGGCAACACATCCAGACGGCATCACTCACCTGTGCAAGGGGATGTGAACGGGCGGAGCGAGAGAAAGAAAAGCTCCCCAAAGACGACCTGGGAGTTAGAAGACCCAGAGGAGTCCTCAGCCCTTCGGTTCCTTGCCAGCCTGGCTTTCTGGTTGGTTACCATGCCCCACTTTCCCAGATAGGTATGAACTGATTTGGAACTCCAAATCCCCGGGAAAACGAAGGACATTCTTAACAGCAAAGCATCCCATTAATCCTAAATCTTAATGGCAAGCTCACTCACAATAATAAATGTCCGTCCTACAGCACTTCAAGCTGCCCACGAACAGTGCCAAGAGAGGGGAAAAGGGCAAAGCATAACTAACAGACCCTCAGGACTTAATAGGACTGAGGACCGTGCATTTGTTTGAGGCTACATTTGCTTCTCATTAGCCATGGCACAAAAATCTGTTCTTATTCTCAGAAATGTTTGGCTCAGAAAAAGCCAACCTCCCACTCTGATCCCCACCCCATACTCGGCACTGCGGCTTCCCAGCCCTGGCCCTTCCTCCTCCCAACCACCCAACCCATTACAGACTCCTGGCACAGTGCTCATATCCCTACAGATCCGTCTCCCTCCATAACAGTAGAGGGGGCTTAGCACCCACCCCCTCCTTCCCTGGGAACATGTGGTGCTATCTAGAGACACCTTTTTGTTGTCACAGTCAGGGGTGCCACTCGAGTGCCTAGTGGGCGGAGGCTGGGGATGACACTAAACATCCTACAATGCACGAGATGGCCTCTCACAGCAAAGGGTTATTCAGCCCAAATGTTGAGGGCATGGTTCTCAGTTCCTCGAGAGCAAAGGCTACATATTGCAAATATTTGAGTTTGTAGCTCTCATAGGTAGTAGAGTTGCGAGTACACTGTGGGTGTTCAGTAGGGTTTACCAAATGAACGAGGGTCAGGTTCGCCATCCTATGGGGATTTCCCTGCGTGACACACCCTCCCACCAGCCATCCTCCCTTCACTGATCAGTCCAGCAGAAACCCATCACACTGAGGCATCCTCAATGCTCCTGATCTACCAACATTTTAGAGTTTTTCAGCACTATAGAGTTTTCTTCCCTTAAAGGATAATGACTTCACTGTTATTATGAAGATGACACGTTGATTTTTAAATATTCAAGTGCAGAAAATGCACAGAATAAAAATGTAAAAGTCATCCCACATCCTCCATCTAAAAATAACTATCGTTAACATTTAGTAATCATGATTCTTGGCATCTTTTTATGAGTGTTTACAGATGGAGTTCTAAATACGGTACTTTTGATTAAAAAGGGATCGTGCTACTCATGCTATTTTAAAATCAAAATATATTTAATTGTATTTGAATTTAATAGGAGGAAAAATCAAACTGAAAGAACTGGAAATGTCAGGTGGTAACATTTCTTGACCATGAAGAATAATTAGGAGGTGAGGGTGTTTTTGCAATGCGTATTTCAGCTTAAGAACATGCTTCGAGATCGAGGCCCGGCAGTGCAAGACCAGGACTCAGTGCACCAACACGTTCCCCACCTTCCCATTTTCTTATGCTTTGCAATTGTCAAGTGTCTAAAATTTACACTTTGCTCTATAATCACAATTTCTGACTTAGTCCTATTTCTACACCTAAAGGGATTCAAATTTGTTATTATAAAACTTTAAAGAAAGGAACGCGAGAGCCGTGTTGTCTGAGTTTTCAAAGGCTTCGTCGTGTTGTGTAATTTGATGCTTGCAGGACCACTGGAGTGTACAGACCTCGGACCGTTCTAGCTCAGAACTCGGGCCATTCTACTGTTTCATGTTGGCCCTGAATGTTGGGAAGAAAGCTGAAGACAGATTGAGTTCTCTATCTTTCCTGCTTATTTCGTAAACAAAAAGTTCTCATGATTTTTTATTTACAAAATCAGTTTGGTAGTTTCCATAGGATGTGGCTCAGTGATAACATACTTGTATCAACTTTTTCTAAGTCCGAGTATGTCTTTTCTATCTGCGTATTTGAGCTTTTGCTTCTAGAAGTTATATTTTATTACATTTCTGAATGTTTCTACATTGCATTTGGTTTGTTTAATTTAGCAATGCAAATTCTACATTTTGGCTCTCCACTGTTGATATTCTATCTCAGTTATTGCTTGTGTGGCTTCTTGATTCCATATGCCTGCCTATATTTTTTCAGTCATATTTATTCTCGTTTTTTGTTGCTTCTAATACATCTTAAATTCTACATTTTCCTCTTTCCCATTGCTCCCCAAGCACTACCGGCTTGCTTTTTTCACTTTCTATTGTCTTATCAGTTCTTTAGACTCTTTTGAGAGCAGTCATGTCGTCTTAATTTTTTTTTGAGACTTTGGAGAATGATTCACCAGAGTCATTTCACATTTTCCTTAAGTATTTCCTGTTCTAACGAGGGTTTATCTGCCCTGTGCTCATCTAGCTCTCCTCCTGTTTTCCCACCATTTCAATGCATAGGTCCTGGTTAGTAATCATCTGATTAACAACAAGGATTATTAATATTTTTCATTATTAATCACCTTTGAATGGGGTCACCTATTTACTAAATAACTTACCACTACCTGGACTTGAGTCAATAGCTTTGATGCAGGTATGTTGCCTCCAGCACTTTCTCATCATGAATTACTTCTTTTCCCTTATGGCTCCCTCTGCTTTCAAATTCTGACATTGAAGAGACTCGTGGATATGCTCTGGTGTCTCTTCAGATCATACAAATCTTTTGCCCTTTTTGAGAGACAAGCCCCATAACTCAGAGCTTCTCTGCGCTGGAGAGTCATCATTTCTTCCCCTGTCTTTGCAGCTCCGTGGCCTGCCTGGACTGCTCTGCTGCAGACACTAAAACTGGGATGTTCTTCCGTTTCTCATTGTTTCTGTCTCCTCGGCTAAATGGTGCCCATCAGGCTATTCCCTGATTTTCTCAAAAGTTATAGTATCCCTGGATTTTGTTCACCAGCTTTTTCGGGAATAGGGCAGCTACTTTTAGAAAGCCCTGATCCCTGCCTGAGGTCTGAGGCGGCCTGAGTCAACTCTCCAAAGCCTCCCGCAGGAGGACCCAGATTTTAAAGTAGTGGGCCAACAGCTGTCCCACGTAGCTTAAAGTTGTGGTCATGGCTTGTTAAAGTACTTAAAGTTTCTTCTGTTGTTTTTGGTGAGATGCACACATGCGAAATACTATTAAAAAAAACACCTTGACTTTGCCTTCTTTAGCTGGAAGTCCTACTCTTACTCATGAATGGCACTGCTGAACCTAAAACCCAAGATGATGCCGTATTTCTCAAGAGTTGTGCAGGGTGACGCGTGGTGACACGGCATTAACCTCTAGAGAGACTACGGCCTCTGTACAGTGATAAAAGTGCATCTTCCACACCAGGGTCTCTTGGATGATATTCTTTCAGTTCAAAATATTTTCTTGGGGTATGTAAGCTGACGACACCCTCTTAAAAGGTGAAATGAATAACAAATGTGTGCCTTCATCTTTAGATGCATTAAAATGGCAGTAGTAAAGTGCTTGCCCAGCAATCGGATTCTGCACATTTTAATTGTAATTTATGTTTCTAGTTCCGTCTCTCTGCTTTGCAAATGAGTTCCTTCCAAGATAGAAAAAAACTTTCTTGATGGAGTATTATAGCTGGTCCTATGAACTTCAGCCCAGAAAATGCATAATAAATGCAATATATTAAACTAGTTTTTATTTGGGCTCATTTTAAAAACATTATCTATTTTGAGGATGGGGAGGTAAAGGCAATTGCAGAAGGTTAGATAACTACATAAAGAATGAAAGAAAATGCTGCACAATGAGAAGACGCAGGGCTAATTTAGAATCCAATACAGGCGTTTAAGTGTATTTTATCAAAGTATCTCTTTGGGCACCTTGGGTAAAGATTTTCTTTTACAACCTCTGTGCTCTTCCAAGAAGTCAAGTGTAGAATTGTTTGTTTCAAGTACTCACTGAAAAAACAAATAAATACATAAAAAAAGATCCCAAAAGGTTCCATAAGCAAGTAACCAAATTTCACTCTCAGGTATATACTTTATGCCTCAAAAATATATGATATTTTAATAGTATGGAGGTTCCTCAAAAAACTAAAAATAGAACTGCCAGCAATTCTGCTTCTGGGTATTTGTCAGAGAAATTGAAAGCACTCATTCAAAGAGATACCCCCATATTCACTGCAGTATTATTTACAAAAGCTAAGACATAAAAGCAACTTAAGTGTCCGCTGATGAATAAGTGAATTAAAAAAATCAGTATATATATATATATATATACAATGGATTTATTTACACAATAAATATTATTCAACCATTAAAAAAGAATGAAATCTTGCCATTTGCAACAAGGATGGACCTCGAGGACATTATGCTAAGTGAAACAAGGCAAAGAAAGACAACTACTGTGATCTCACTTACATGTGGAATCATGAAAAAAAGTTCATGCGTACAGAGAGCAGATCGGAGGCCGCCAGAGGAGGAGGGTAGAGGCTGAGTGGAGATGGGTGAAGGTGCTCAAAAGATAAACATTTCCAGTTTTAAAATCAATGAGCCACAGGATATAAGGTACAGCCTGGTAACTACAGTTAGTAATACTGTGTTGTATATTTGAAAGTTGCTATGAGAAGTAAATCTTAAAAGTTCTCATCACAAGAAAAAAAATCTGTAACTCCGAGTGGTGACGGATGCTCACTAGACTTGCAGTAGTGATCATTTGAAACATATACACATACCCAATCATGCTGAACACCTGGAAAGAATACAACATTATATCTCAATAAGAATATGCAATGTTTCAAAACTGAGCACAAATAAAAACTAGTTTAATATATCACATATATTATATGTTCTGGGCAGAAGTTCATAGAACCAGCTATTATACTCCATCAAGAAAATATTTACAAGGTGGAAAAAATGAAAGTAAGAATGGAGAGAGAATTTCAACCAGGACTCACTTTTTCAAGTGCATAGCTATACAATTTGGCAGGGAATGGAGTTTTAGACTTAAAACGGCATCACTGGCCACCTCAGTTAGCCTAGTTAGGAGGCCAAACTCTGACACCTCTTCCCCTGGTGGGCTGCTGCTTTGTCCTCGTTGCCCAGCTTGTTCTCCTGATCGGTAATTTCCCCTGCAGCCAGCACCCTCCTGCCTGAGCTTCCGGGGCTTCCCCAAGTCCTTTTCCAGCTCTGTTCTCAGGTCAGTGTCCCCAAGGTACTGAGCCCCAACAGAACCAGCCCACCACTCCCCCAACTCAGCCATTTTCATCACAAGATGGGTGGGCTCCTGGAGCCGTGGGTCTCCTTGTCTAGAAAGGCTCTTACTGTGTCAGTTCTGGGGCCCGGTGTTCCAGGGGGGCCTGGCACGCCTCTTCTCCCCTGTCAAATGAACAAAACAGATGTGTGACAGTAATTACACGGCGCAGACACATTTCTCCTCAACCTCAGCCGGTTCGCTCCAGGGCGGCAGGATGGGTACCCACCAACTGGAGCATTATGCTCCTTGTGGAGTGTAGCTCTGCTTCCACAGGTCATAAATCATCTCTATGTGGGTAATGAGGAACTGCAGGACAAAATGCTAATGACATGGTTTCATCTGTTCATCACCGCTGCCTAACATGCAATTATGGTGCAGTTAGAATATTTAAATCAAACTATCCCCACAGAATGGATAATTAAAGCACACCGCATGCTCAGTACAGACACTTCTGGTTTGGCTCTCTACCTTTGGATGTCTTGTTCTGTTCACCTAACCTGCGTAGATTACACCCTGATGTGAATAAAATTGTGAGTATCTCACAATAGCCACAAGTCTTCCCAAGATAGAAAAGGAAGAAATAATTATGAATCTACAATGAAACTTATGTTTACCATTTGATAAAAATTGTAGGTGACATTTCCTAAGGGGTTCTCATATGGTGGGGTTAGTCACTGAATTCCCATCATAACCATCAAAAGTAGGCTTTCTGTCTTATTTTGCAGATGAGAAATTTAAGGTTTACAGAAAGTGGCCCAATGCCACAGGATGGTATGGGACAGGTCCTGAAACAGGGCCCAGCCTGTCCCCAAAGCAAAGTCCTTCCACCGTATCAGACCTCCCCATCAGGTGGAGTGGCCGAGGACACTTCCTTGGCTAGAAGATCCAGCATTAGCCAGGTAATAATCTTTTAAATTCTAAAAAAATAACTTAAGATGATCCAATTGCTACTTGGGAAGGTTCATGAGATCAACCCCAGGAGACTTGCCTCCAGAGGCAAGTACAGCATGCCAGATTTTGTACTTTTTTATCGTGTACTATGAAGACTATGCTGGCTTTTTAGGGTGTGTGTCCTCTGGATCCTGGGAACACCAACAACCCTTCTGATGGTTCCTCTTATTAGCTACCCCTACATTTTAGTTGGAGTTTGGATGTTTATGTACATAAATGATGACCTTAAGGGTATGGCCTAGTGAAGCACATCACCCCAAGTTCAGAAGAAGAGAATGTTCCCTGAATCCCATAGTAGCAGATAAGGATTAAAAGATCCTTTTGTTCCTAAACACAACTTTTGAATGAGGTATAGCCACTCTGATTCGAAATTCTTTCTATGCGTTTCATAGTCTATCACTAAGGCTTGGGCCTCACAAGTTTACCTTCAAGCGCTCCCACAATTACCTGTCGTCCACGTCCTCCTTTCAAGCCCTTGGGTCCTTCTATGATACTGTCAAGTCCAGGAACGCCCTGAGAATAGGAAATAAAAATAAAAATTAATAGATTTCAAACATTTCTCCTTAAAAAATGTGGCTTGTGTGTACCATATTTAGTAACGCCCAAAAGTAGACAGAGGTTCAACCCAGTGGAAAGCAGACATGGGTTAAGAAGGTGTTTTCTTTTCTTTCTGTGATTTGTATTGTCAGAAGGGAGCAGAAACCCAAGGTGTGCGCGGGGGACCGGATGGGGGGGAATGTGGAGTTCGGTCAGCATCGAAGGCGGAGCCAAGCGAAGCAAGGGTGGCATGACCTGTTTATGACAATTCTCACCCTGGGCCTGGGGGTACCCCTTCTGGCTACTGCAGTCCTTTCTCTTACCATTTGTTCTTTTTTCTTGGGGCCTAGGCAAGTTTACCCTTGAGGGGTGGTAGACGGGACTCTCCCCGACCCTGGGGAAAGGGAAGTGTTTGCAGGGCGCTGCACCGCAAGAACACAAGCGCGCTGAGCAGCGCGGAGGGCAGCGTCTGCCTCCCACTCGCTCTTTCTCCGCACGGGCGCCTGGCTGCTTTCTTCCCACATATGCTCGCCCCTACTTTTTCGGTTTTCAAAAAGCCTGGCATTTTCCCCCAACAGTCACACAGATGTTCCCGCAGAAACTGGTTCCAAACAGGCACACATCGTGGGGTGTGGTCCCATGCGTGCCCAGCTGAGAGCTCTGTACCCCCGGGGAGGGGGGCGGTTAGGACCACAAACGGAGCAGCGGCCCCACGGTGCAGGACAGTCTATCAGTGGGGCCAGTCTGCGCATTCAGCGCTCTGATACATCGAGAAGGGAAAGCAATTACCCAGCCCTACTGAGTGCCAGCTGCCGGCTGTTTGGCTGACAGCCGCTCAATTACCTTCATCAATCAATAAGCAATTTGTGATCACCAACAGGGGCATATCATTGTTCCAGAGAGTCAGTAAGCTTTTTAAACAGGTAGTTTGTCCACTTACAGGGTTTATAGGCTAACGGAGTGAAAAAGATGGGCTTGGAATTTACTTTATAGCCAATGTTATTAAAACAAATAAAAATTATACCTCTCTTCCATATACCGAAGCCAAAGATTATTCTCTGCATTTTCTGTTTCATTCTTTAAATATTTTTCTGTTAAGTTCTCCAAGCAGGATATATTTAAATTACAATATTACATAATTATGTTTGGTGAGAAAGGTATGTAAGGGAAAGGAAGGTAATGAGGTAATACAAAGCCCCACATTTTATTCCACTCCCTGTATAAACTTCTTATTGTGGTCCAACTTCTAAACTATTTGATTCAAGAGATGACATTAAAAAATCATATTCCAGCACATTCTGTAGACTAGAACATCCTAATTCTCATGTTTGGTTAGTTTGAATGGAATAGCTGGTCAAGTCTTTCAAATTCTGTGAAACATAAGAGCATCATATAACTCAAATTTATGACTAAACATGGACTTCTAACAATGGTATGTTTTGGAATGACATACTCTGTAGCTCAGACAAATGATCTAGCTCAGCTTTCCCTCCAAGTTACATGAGATTTGAAAAAAATAATTTAAGTCTAAATGGGAAATTTCAAACAGCCAAGCTAGCTTTCACATGATTGGACATTCCTGCTGAATAAACATAGGTTTTTCAGGGGTTTGGGTCATCTGGATGTATCCCTATAAATAATCTGATCCTGTGTGTTGTATTTATTTTGTCAATCTTTATATGACATTTAAAATTTTTTTCCTAGAATAGTAACCCACAAAAATAACGGAATTGTCTTCAACTTGAGATATATATTCCCAAGTAGCTAGGAAGAATTATTATGCATTGAAAAGCCATCTGAAGTTAGTATAGTGACACACCACTCAACTCAGAAATGCTCTAGTGGATTGAATTTTCAGCCATCTCTTGAAGCCACAGAACATTTCTTTCTAAATAAAAATCCTTTTACGTTACTGAGATTCTTTAAAGGTGTTACATAATCGTACAAACAATTTAGCAGACAATTAGGGGTAATTCTGACCATAGCGAATGCCAGTTTTATAGTAATGCCCCAAGTGGGTTTTTGGCTCTCATATCCAGATGACTGAAATGCTTTTGTATTTGAACTACTATTTCCTAATGATCTGTACTGGCAGATAGCTTTTTGTTCTCAATTAGAGAGTCTGAAATTGTTTGAAAACCCTCAGGTCACCAGACTTGTCAGGAGATGTCACTAAGTAAACAATGCTGTCGGCAAGTGCAAATTCCTCTGCTTCACAAAGGCAGTTGTCTTCAGTGCATGCCTAACATTTACATTTGTCAGCATATATTGCACCAAATTCTTTCTCCGATCGACCCATGTGTCCTGCAGGGGGAGTCTTTAAAGATAAAGTCCTGTGAGATTCCCAGCTGCCCCACATCCTTATCAGCATTTAGTATTGTCAGTGTTTATAAACTTTAGCCATTCTGCTCTGGTACATGCCAGTGGGGGTGTAACTCAGTAAAAAAAATTTTTTTGCAAAATGTTTGGCTCTAAGAAGTTAATCCGAATATACGTATTTCAATGATCACCTAGGCATCCTATTTCTAAGTATAGACCCAATAGAAATGTGTGCAAACGTGCACCCAAAGTCACATACAAGAATGTTCATAGAAGTGGTATTTATAAGAGCAAAAATCAGGAACAATCCAAATACCTACCAACAGCAGAACCGATATGTAAATCATGGCATAGTCACACAGCAGAACACTATACAGCAGTGAGACAGCAGGAACTATCATTATCCACCAACAACATAAATGAATCTCACAAGCGTACACTTGGGCAAAAGAAGCCAGGGACAGAAGGTGAATAAAAAATGGTTCACTTACTTAGAGCTCGAGAACAGGTAAAACTAATTTATGATTCTAGGCTAGTGATTACCTTCGGGAGGGCTGGCAGTGACTGGAGTGGACAGGAGGGGCTTTCTCAGATGCTCTGTTGTTATCTAATGTTCTATTTCTCTATCTGGGTGGTGAGTACACAGGTGTATTTACACTCATCAAGCTATACACTTATCATGTGTGCACTTTTCTGATATATTTACAGTTCAATAAGTTCTAGAGACCTAATGCACAGGACAGTGACTCTAGACAACGATACAATGTTATCATATACTTCAAAGATACTAAGAGCCTAGATAGTAAATGTTCTCACCACAAAAGATAAGTGGCAACCATGTGCCATGATAGAGGAATTAGCTAACGCTGTGGTGGTAATCACATTGTAATATACAAATGTATCATATCAACACTTCTTACACTTCAAACTTACACAATGTTACATGTCAATTATATCTCACTAAAAATGTTTAATAAATGTTTTAAAACCAACCCAAATCCTAATTCATCAAGGTTTTGGAGACTTCCTTGTGTGTGAGCACGGTGCTGCAAGCAAGCCCTCCAGTACGAACATCCCATTTGACTCGGCACACTGCCTGTCGGCATGGCCCTGCCTTTTGGGTGTAGGTCCCGTGAGAGCAGGCACCTGTGTGTCCTATGGTTGGCCTAATATAATCTCAGCTGGCTTGGATTAAAAAAATGAAGCTAATGTACTCAACTGAGAAAGGCTTTTGGAGAATAAAACAAAAGATATGGCTTTGTTTCTTCTCCTCTGTCCATGTTTTGAGTCAGCCAGAGGACGAAAAGGAGGTAGATTGGAATCCCTTCCCAGCTCTGAAGTGCAAGGACAATTCTGCATGTGTACCCTCAAAAGATACATGTGCGAGTCAAGTGCAAGGGCTTCTCGCTGTCCATGCTCATCTCCTTTGTGACGAGGATCTAACATAATGAACCTGCTTTTAAAATTCCACAATTGTGCCTGTGGTGATTTGAACTCAGGATTGCTGTGATAGGACCTTAAAGTGGGGAGGCTTTTCCCTGCGCAAAGTGCTGGTGGGAGCTGAACCCTGACTCCAGTTCACAGCCCGTGCCGCCGGCACTCACAGGGTCTCCTCGCAGGCCCTTTGCTCCACGGTCTCCAGGAATCCCTTTCTTTCCTGGGCTGCCCTAAAGTTAACAAAAATCAGAAGAGGAACAAGATAAGAATTTTGAATAACATGAATAGAAACAAAGAGTTTATCTCCTCCCTGATTTGAATAATTAAATATTTTTTCCCAAAGTTATTTTTAAACTAGAAAGGGAAACAACCAAAAAATAGTTTCAGGCATCATATGAATAATTTAAGAGTGACCCCAATTATTTGCCACAGTGGTGAACTCTGCTCCAGACACATTGATCATCCTGTTTTTACCACTACCTTATACACCAGGTATTGTTTATTATCTTGCTTTTAATGAGGCAACTGAGATTCAGAGAGATTAGCCATTTTCCCCAAGGTGGTTGTGTCAGCTACAAAGTGGGTTTCTGACTCCTCCGTCCACACACTAGAGAGATGAAGTAGATGACGGAAGTGCAGCTGCTGTTGGTATCCGTTCCAGATGGGAATGGGCTGCTTTTCATTAGATCCCAGTTCTTCACTCCCCTCTGAATCTGGGCTTTTTGCCACATAACTCTGCACTGCCTTTCAACTGTGTGTGTGTGTGTGTGTGTGTGTGTGTGTGTGTGCATGCACTAGTGAGGGGGAGGCAAGATCTCCTACCCCTGAGTTTGGCCATGACTCGATGGGGCCAACAGAAAGATATAAAAATGTCACCGAGAAAGCTCAAAGCCTAGGCCTCAAGAAGACTTGGGACCTGGTGTGTTTCTACTTCCTCTCTTCTGCTTCTGCCATGGCCTTGAAGAGGTCATGGTTAACACAGACAGGCAGCTTTCTGGGCCCAGGAGTAGGATAAGACACATGTAAAACAAAGCCCCAGACAACCTACAGACACACAGGAGCCAAGCAAGGGTAACCATGCTCAGCCTAGATCAGGCGAGCCTCTCAGACACATAAGAACAAGTTTCCTGCTGCATGTGGCTGAGGTTTTGTGATGGTTCGTCACAAAGCAACCTGTGGCACTGGCCTACGGACACACCTAGGGCAGCTCTTCTAATTATTTACTACACCTATTAATTACACCTTTTATTCCCAGTACAGGTTTCATACCATCTATTTATTGAGTCCCTACCTGTGATCCTTCATCACCTTTTTCTCCTTTTCCACCAGGAAGACCACTGTCACCCTAAGAAACAGAGAAGAATAAATTCAAATCACCATTTTCTTAATGAGAAAATAGCCCAGAAGGGTCTTTATGGCACAAAGCAAAAGCTCTACCTGTATGCCACTCAGTCCGTCAATTCCACTCTCCCCAACTTCTCCCTAAAAAGACAGAAGCGATCAGAACAGAGTGCATTACATTTATGTGGAAAGAAGTCAGACACCAAACAAGAAGTCTAACTTTGTGTTCCTTATACAGCTTCTTGGTTAGGCTGGCCTTGGGTAATATCAAAGTTTACTTAGTAACAGACACTGTCATCAAATAGTACACATTGCCTGCAATAAAATATAGAAATAAATGAAATTCAATTATTGACAGCAAAAAAGGAAGGTCAACAGAAACTTCGTTCCCACAATCTGCTGGCCAATAATCTCACAAATAAAATATTTTCAGACAGCAACTAAGGAGATGGAGGGATATGTTTGGCACCATACCTGATGTCCATTTAGTCCCCAGTGTCCCTGAAAACAGAAAGGACAGTGGCAGTTAGTGTAAGAAAATGGAATTCATGTTGGGAAGACTCCACGATGTCTTATGCGACCCTTACCTTAGGACCTTTGGCACCATCGCATCCCTTAGTACCTCGCTCTCCCATTGGTCCAGAGGCTCCTCTTTCTCCCTGAGAAAGAGCACAGAACCAGGTGAGCTTTTTCTGTGGTAAATCTGGAATCTGTCTTGGAAATTTGACAAGTGTTATGTTGGAAAACAAATGTGTGATTGTTCACAGTAGACAATCCAGGATTCATGCTTATAAAAACTAAGAAAGGAAGTGAATCAGAGATACTCTGTTGACAATTTTGCTCACTTCAGATCCCGTGTGCACTCTGCCATGGGTAGGATAGTATCTAAATAAAACAGGCATACAAAGAACTGGCAGCTAAGCTGTGTTCTCAAGATTTCAGTAGGTACTGCAGGAAAAGACAACAGAAGATTGGTGAGATGTCAGAAAAGGATGCTCTAGGTATGATCTGAGCAACAGGCATGATTTATAGACCAAAATCCATTGTTCTCTCTTTTTCTTAAATAAATACTCCTCCTACAGTCCTCTTCACAATGACTCTACCCATCTATACATCTTGTGAGCTGGAAACAAAGGTGTCATCCTCAGCTTTTCTCTTTCCAAGTGGTCAATAAAGTTATGTCCGTTCTACCTCCATTCATATTGTCTGAAACTAAGATTAGGACCACTTTGTCTTCCACCTACAACTGCATGATTTCCAACTGTAATCACAGCCTTATCATCATCCATAATAGTGCCTGGGTATGCTTTCTAAATACATACCCCCATCATTTTTACTTCTATCCATGACATCATTCAATGACTGCCCACCAGCTGGAAGACGCCACTCAAACCTTTCACAGGGTATTCAAGGCTCCCAACAATCTAGGTCTTGCTTGACATATAACCTCCTTTCACTGTGTCCTGGGTGCCTTTGCCACTCTGCAAACACACAAGTCTCTGACTCAGTTACATGCTCTTGAACACATTGTTCTCTCCAGAGAAATTTCTATTTGTCCTGCAGATGTCTGCCCAAGCATTAGCCAGTATGTGTATGTACTCTTCTTCCAAGCCCTAACTACCACCAAGGCTATTACTTCAGATTGCTAGGTGTTTGTCCTGCTACACCCTGTCATGCTGCATCTCACTATTCCTCCACTATAGTCCTTGTGTATAACAGCTGGGAACATGGTTGTCTCATCTGCCTTTCCACTAGTATGGAAGTTACCTGAGATGGGAACCATATTTGTCTTTTATTTATTTTTATTTCTAGGGCCTAGCACTCTGCCTGGCACATGGTAAGATGCTTTAATATATATCTTAAATGAATAAATGAATTTGTGAAGATTGTGGTAAATACTGTGGTAAATGGTAATATATAGTTGCTGGATGAATGGATGGATGGTTGGATGGATGGATGGTTGGATTGATGGGTAAATGGGAGGGAGGGTGCAAGGGAGGGAAAGAGAGAGGAAAAGAGGGGATAGATGGATGCAAGAAAGAGAGATCCTTGATAAACAATGTGGCGAGTTGGTTTACCTCTGCAACATGGATCAGCAAGGGGCAAATGGCAGCAATTTGACTCCCCTGGTGAGGAAGATAACTTTCACATTGGATTCACTGTGCAGTGTTGGTGGATGGTGAAAGAGGAGACAGTAGGTTAATAGACCACTAAGGATCACCAGAAGCAAAGCCTGAGGATGATTAGGAAAGACTTCTGATTCTGCACACAAATCCTTAGAATCTGACTTTTCCCATGTCTCTCTGATTAGACACCATGATTTCATATTGTAGAGATGTCCTTAGGAATAAATGAGGCTGCAAAAAACAAACAAACAAACAAACAAACAAACAAACAAGACAAAAAAAAACCCTGTGACTTACAGCAACGCCCTCCTCTCCCAGGTAGCCTCCACTGCCTTTAAGACCTGTGGATCCCTGGAAATAAGGAAAGATGGGGTACATTAGCATTCCATAGAGCAAAATCCAGAGGTAATCAAGCAAAATTCTTCTGCATCACAGTTTTACTTAATTTAAGAAAGTTTGAAAAAAGTAGTTCTCTCCCACAACCTAGGCGGCATTTATTCACAGAAAAATAGCTGAAATTTTGAGACAAGTATTCAGATAACTCAGGGGTGTGTGGGTGAATCACAACCATTGTCCGCAAGTCTCTCTGGCATTATATATAGTGTTGGAGTGTTTGTGTAGACAGATGTCCAAATGAGCTCTAGGAATGATGCTACACATAAAAAAAATAAACCACCCACATTCCTTTCCATTCTTTTTGAGCCCTGTCTTTTTTAAAAAAAAATTCTACCACTCTTTTTACATGACATTGAAACAATCAAGAAACAATTAGTCCCAAAACCTTCTTTACATACACAACCACAGTGATTTGGGAATTATAGTTCTATCTATAAATTATTTTAGGGTCAAAATGGACACGAGCAGTATTGAAATCATTATTAAACACATCCAGAGTATGTCTTACATATTTGAACATTTCCTAAACTCCCAAATCACAGTTTTACATATGGGTACATACACTTCTTCTGGTTAGGGAACATCTGTACCTGCTGTCGGTTACCGTTTGCATAATCAGCCTGTTCTTGTCTATGCATCTGTGATAACATTTTGGTTTGGTGAAGAGTTGAATGAAATATCTTAGCATCTTTTGCTATGATAGGATGATCTGACCGAGCTTGATTTTAGCAGACTGCACAAAATGCTTTCTACCTGATTTAAATGACTGTAGTCATTAAAAATGGAAATTGAAGGAACAATAAAATTTGGGAAGTTTTCATTACTCAACATGAGAGATGACAATTGATTTTTCTGCATCACCGTCATCAATGCTGAAACACTGGGTAAGCAAGGAGCTCGGCAGTTGTTTCTCCTGAGACTTGAACAAAAGTTTTTAGAAAGATTCCAATTTAGAATGCCAAAGACAATCTGTGACTGTCTAGTTTGGCATAAACAAGGAGAAGTATAATAATAAGTTATCCAAGAGGTTCTACCTAGAAGTTAAAATCACCCCTTATTTCTTTCTACCTAAACTCATGGCTGAAAGCCATACTACATAAAATAAAGTGATTCATAAATCTTAAACTTGCCTTATTCCCAGGCGGTCCAGGATCTCCCCTCGTGCCATCTTCTCCAACGCACTTGCAGAATAAACAGCAGCATGTCCTTTCAGCAACATTGACCTTGAGGGAGGAAATACTTCACATTAGGTGGCATTGCTTCCCAATCACACACATAAGCTCACTGCTGCAATTCAGATTTCTATCGGTTTCAGAAGCCTGTTCACCATTCAAGTGACTGTGCTCTAGAGAGAATGCATGAGACATTCTTTAGCGTCCATCTTTCCTTCTGTGATCTGCATTCTCCACCGTGTGAGGACCATGAGGGATTCAGAATCAACTCAAAGGTGTTTTTGTGTTCTCAAAGTGTTATCAGTCTAGTGATGGTCAACTCATTGTATACTACTGGCCAAAAACTTCATTTGGTTTTATCCGTATGATGACTCTAGTAGTGCTTAGTTATTTTTAACTTCATTCAAAACAAATTTTTTATTGTATTGTGACAGCTGGCATATCATCATGCATTAAAAAATCAGAATTGGTGGATTTTTGTGTAGTCATTTTAATATTGAGATGGAGGAAAACATGCAACATTTATGGCATGTTACGCTTTATTATTTCAAGAAAGGTAAAAATGCAACCAAAATGCAAAAATGACTGATGAAACACGTCAAAAGTGGTTTGCGAAGTTTAGTGTTGGGAATTTCTTGCTGGACGGTGCTCCATGGTTGGGTAGACCAGTTAAAGCTGATAGAGATTAAATTGAGACATTAATTGAAAAGAACCTATGCACCCCTATGTTCAGAGCAGCACTATTTACAATAGCCAAGTGCTGGAAACAGCCTAAGTGCCCATCAGTAGATGAGTGGATTAAAAAACTGTGGTGCATTTACACAATGGAATACTATACAGCAGAAAGAAGGAACTCCTACCCTTTGTGACAGCATGGATAAAACTGGAGACTATTATGCTAAGTGAAAGAAACCAGTTGGTGAAAGACAAATGCCATATGATTTAACTTATAAGAGGAATCCAATGTACAAAATAAATTAATGAGCAAAACAGAACCAGAGACTTGGAAACATGGAGCAGACTGACAGCTGCCAGAGGGGAGTGGGGAATGTTGGAAAGAAGGGAAAGAGATTAGTCAATGAACCACGTATGAATGACCCACGGACATGGACAGTGGTGTGGGATTGATTGTGGGAGCTGTGGGTTGGTGGGACACAGGGGGACAAAGTGGGGAAAATTGGGAAAACTGTAAAAGAATAAATAAGAATAAAGAATAAGTAAATAAAATAGATCAACATTATACCACGTGGGAGATAGCTGACATACTCAAAATATCCAAATCAATAAAGTTGTTAATGAGAATGAAAAATGTGTCTTTTATTTTATGGAACCATACAGACTTTTTGGCTGACCGAATAATTGATTTACATGATTTCCTCTTTCCGCCATCCAGCATTGACCATGGCATTGCTGATCACCCTGTATAACTCTGCTCTCAGTGTTCTGTCCGATAAAATGAATGCATGCTACTTTCTTTGTTTCCTGTCTTGTGAATTCTTTGTATGCTAAAGGATTTAGATGATGCCCAGTGTCACACTGCTTGGAACCTAGTCCACTGTTACACACTTCCAGAACAGTCTGTGTGTAAGAGGATTTCAAGAACACCAGGTGCATGGTCAGCATTTCAGGAGCACTCGCTATAGAGGTGGGGGCATGAGGAGAATATTCCTCTATCTACTCTGGCCCCCAAAATCATATTCTATATTTTAAAATGTGCGTGAATTTCATCCTGGATGTAGTTAATCATCCCCTGATTAATAGACATATTCCACGGCAGTTTTACAATTAACCCACAAATTTATTCTTAGGAAAATTCTATTTATATAAATGCCATGATTTGCCTTAGTGGCAAATCTTAGTGGCAGAATTAATCTTTGTGTTTGAGAAGTGTCCCATCAAAATTAAAGTGTGATGAAAATGAAATTTTCTGTTATAACTATTTAGCAATTTCTCCTCTTTGTTTCTTATATAATACTTCTGTTCTGACATCAGAAAATTCTTATTATTTTGAAAATCTCTGAGAAACCAATAACACTTGAAATATATGAAAACAAATAATAGCAAAATAGATTCACTGAGTTCATATTAGATATCAATTTTCTTTGGATCACCAAAATCCTACAGTATCAAATCTCCTATGATTAACATTAAAATTGATTTATGTCTAAAATTAAGTTTTTCTTGTATAGTGTCGCATTTATGTAATATTTAAAAACTGACAGTCTTGTTTTGAGGAATAACTTCCTCCCTCTCTGACCTACTACTACAGATTTCAAAGAGTAGTAGACAGAAAAATACATTTTGAAAACCACAGTATTTTCCTAGGTACAAAGAAATTCCAACAAAACTTCCATATTCTTTAATCAATTGTTTTTACATGATTACTCCACTGAATAAATTGTGTTGAAACATCTACTTACATAGAAATTCTATAGGTGTGAAATAACAGGAGCTTGTACTTTATTGGAAAGTGTCCCAATATGCAGATTATGGGTTTTATAAATTATAAGCAAATTATAAATTATTAGCCATTTATTAATGTGAAAGTAGTGCCACATGACCTGGTAACACTTAACCACTCTAGTCTGAATTCTTGTACATTTCTAAAAGAAATACGATTGAAATGCATCTCATGCAGACATTAGGAGATAAAGGCAAAAATCTGTGAGTCAAGACAGCAAAATCTTTTGATCACTCACAAAGTACAACAGAGGAGGGCTATCATTCCACTGTTAGTTTTCCCTCAACATTGGAGCAGATTGCTTTTTCTATAATTACACCCTAAATGTAGCTGGCTTTCATTTATAGGCCTCATTGTGGGGACTGTACCCATTGCAGACACTAGAACCACACTTGGTGTGGCGAGCTGTGGCCCTGAGGATCCACGAGGGATGTGAAAACCGGCTGGCTGAGGGAGCTGCCGACTGCCTGCCAAGTCTCAGACTCTCCCTTTGGCACTTATATTCCTCGACTGTAATCTGAGGAGTATAGCTGCTGTTTTTTTAAGTTAAATTTATTGGGGTGGCATGGGTGAATGGGACCATGTAGGTTTAAGTGTACGTTTCCATGATATGTGATCTGTATGTTGCATTGTGTGCCCACCACCCAAAGTCACATGTAGGTGGTGTTGAGTTTCTTTTTCGTCCTTCCTTTTCAGCCAAATATATAAATTAAACATGCTTTGACACACCTCTACTATCTTACAGTTCTTTCAAAATACCCTGTTATTTCAGCTGTCCACTAATTCAGGGAAGTCTTTCCTCACTCCAAAATGAACACATCAGTTCAAATTCCTAAGCATCAATATTAAGCCTATACACAAAAGAAATAGAAAATTTAAACTCACCTGCCTCTTCTGAACAACTTACCAGCTGCTTTGACAATTGGCTCCCAAGATTCCCCATTCCAATAGTGAACTGGGTCTTGTACTCAAATCCTTTCCCAAATTCAATGTAGGGAAGATCGGCCAGGTCACCTGAATCTGCGGCTCCATCCAGCGCGACAGTTATGAGGGCATTCAGGCCTATCCAACACAATATACAGTTCTCCAGGTGAGGAGGGCTCGTTATTTTAATCTTTGTGCACACATATCCAAACTGTTATTCTAGGAAAACGGTCGCAAGAGGAACCCTCTCTTCACTGTGCACGTCCCCCGACCACACACTGTGAAACTGACAAGTAACGAGACCAATCAGAGCACAAAAGGAATTACATTTTTCAGAATGAATTAAATTAGAAATGGGAAATGACAACAGTGAGGTAGAGAGTTTAAAAGGGTCCACAGAACATGCTCGAGTACAGGGGAATTTATGTATCAAGAAAGTATTCTGAATGTTTGCCACTCAGAGGGGGTCCATGGAGCAACAGACTGGCACCCCCCTGGAGCGCATTGGAAATGCAGAACCTCAGGACCCATGCCACCCCTACGGAATCAGAATCTGTGTTTTCATAAATCCTGTAGGCGATTGGTGGGCACGTTAAAGTTGGAGGAGCACAGACCTAAATGACCTCATAAGGAACAGATAATAAATTGTAGGTAGCAAAAGACAGTAGAAGACCCTTTGTCCAGTAATTAGAAACAAAGGACACATAATCATCAAGAGCTGCGGCTCGCAGGCTTTGGGATTGTATAGAACAGGAGAGTTCAAAGAAGACTTTTCGGGACTGACAGGGCTGATGTATTTTGCAAGGTAGGAACATTAAGTGATGATAGTAATAAAGCTGGCAATCATTAGGGGGGTGGTAACCATAGCAACAGCTGCGTGCTCATTTGTGAACAGCTACTACGTGCCTAGAGAAGTTGCTTCAGTGCTTTACATACATTATCTTATTTGATACAAATACAATTGTGTAGGTATGTATGCTTATAGCTCTATTTTACAGACAATCAATCTGAGGGCTGCAGAGGTTAAATGACTGGCTTAGACGGTATTTTTAGGTTTACACCCAGAGAACCCAATTCCAAAGCCTAGACAGACCCAAAGGACATTTTAATAACAAATATGTACTAAGGACATAATCATAAACACCAGTCCTAAAATTGAATAAACTTAGCTTTATAAAAACCTGACCCCACTGGTGTACGTCTTCTCATTTTTCTGGTGGATGGGTAAGGGATTCTTCGGATGGGGCACGGAAACCAATGGACTCGAATAAAGAAATGTTCAAGGACTTGACTGAGAGCCAAGAATGCCTTCTGACATAAGTTTACATGTGATTTTGAATGGAGTGAGGGGTAGATGAAGAGGAGAATGTGGAGAATAAAGTTTCAGGGACCTATTGGGGAGGCTCAAGTTCTGGGAGAGGGTAACAGAGTAGTCCGCTGAGGTGAAATAAAGGAAGAAACGTCAGAGAATGGGGTGACCAAACTGTCCTGGTTTGCATGGACTTTCCTGGTTTTCATGCTGATAGCCTCTGGCTTGTCTCATGCAAACAGGGACAGTTAGTTACTGTCCCAAAAAAGACGATGTGGAAAAAAGGTATGATGGGGAGGGCTGGGAGAGGCCATAAGGACTGCTGAGTTCGTCAATTGGAGTAAATGCTTAGGAGAAGGCATGCTAGTGAATTTATTTATAAGGGGAAAAAAATCTCACATCTACTTATAAGTTCCCAGGAAACTTAAGAGTTAGGAGAACCATGAAATTGTCATTTGCGGGAAATGTTCACAGAACTATCATTTCTAACTGCTTTTCCTAAGATAGGGATTCCAATCCTGCTCCTTTCAGAGTCACCTAATAAATGAACCATATGATCTTAAATACAGTGTCTTCAATGCCTAAAAACATACTAAGGAAGAAAGGACTTCAAAAATTGGTAAGATACATAATCACTGAGTAGATTCTAGAGTACTGGATCTTTAGAAATTAAGAGACTAATTCAAACCCCACTCTGCATGGATTAGTTATAAAGCCACATCCACCATTGAGGATCTTTTTCTCCCAGTCTCTTCCAGTTTCATGGTGATTGCAGAGTTCACATGTGTAAAATATAGCAGTTTACAGGACTTAAAGTTGCGGAGGCTCTCCTAGGTCAATCGGCCATAGGTCCCAGCGTCACCTGAAATCATGTGTGTTTAAATATGGGGAGCCAGAGGTAGAGATACTCCTTGTTCAACTTTCCAAAGAACACTATGGTCAACATCCCTTTGTCTCTCCCCAAACATTCTCAATTTCTGAGGCTATGAGAAATCTAGTTTCTGAAGTTGAAATCTACTTATTAAATTTTCCTTGGGAGTTGAAAGAATAAAGATTGGTCTTAGAAATCTAGGTGTTCTAAGAAAAACTTCCTGGAGAATACTCCAATGTGGTCTGTAACAGGTACATCTTTCCTTGCAAAAGAAAAGTTAAAAAAAAACAAACCTACCCACCCAAACTAAGCACTCTAAGGCCTTGTTAATTAAAATTTCCACTACAGCTCATGAAAGAAATGCCAAGACTTGATAGAATACAGAGAAAGCAGCTTTAGGGAAATAAAGGGCAAAATAAAAACCCTCATTCTCTAGCTGTGAATTCAGTGAACTTTGCCATTTGTTTAAGATCAGAGAGAGAGAAAACCAAATAGCAAAGACAAAATCCACTCAGTCGCTAATCACCAACCTTGGAGGCAGATGTCTTAGGTCCGATTCTCCGGAAACAGAGCCCGAGATAGCAGTTTGGCTGCACACAAGTTATTGAGAAACACTCTCAGAACAAAGGGGTGAGGGAAGCAGGACGGGGCAGGAAGGGAGCTGAGCAAGACAGTGTCTCAGCTGCAGTCTAGCGTCAGCTTGATCCCATGAGGAACTTGGAGCATAAATCGCACCATATGCTGCTATTTAGAGGCGAAAATCCAACCTTTTGTATTCTACCTGCTGCCCAGGGGTGGGACAGGGAGTAACCTTCCAGGCGAGGGCCTCCCATTGACCAAGGGCAATTCCTCAGAGAAGGGGGACCTGGGAGATGTTAGCAGCTGACACTCACAGCTGGAGGCTGGGGGGTCTCGGCTGGAAGAGGGAGACCGGGTGAGGCACCAACAGCACCCACTGGTAGGGAAGATTTTCTCTTCTCCGTCAGACCCAAACATTTGGGTGCATTTTTCTTTCACTGACCCATAAATATTAGTAGGAACGATAACAATCCAGATTGGGCACAAGTTGTTAAAGCCTAAAGAGTCACGCCAGAGCCCTGCAAACTCATAAACACCGTGGTGTTGGTCTCTCTGCGGTCTGCGGAAAGGAACTAATTAGAAAGTCCCCAAACATGAGTCGACTTGTCCAAGAATGCTTGCAACTCTGAAAACTTTAGGTGATAGAAGAAAAATAATCCCACTCTCTCATTCTTTGGTCAAAGAGAAACACATGGTTCCATCCTGCTGATACTGAAGAAGCAGTAATATTAGATAATATGAGGCAAGGTTAGGCAGGAACACTCTCTGGAAAAGCTTAGGAAGAACACATGCGGTCACACCAGAGAAAGAACAGGACTTTGTATCCAGTACTGTTTCATGGAGGTAGGGTCCTGAGGAAGAAAGGGATGCCAACATGTTCTGAGAACTCGCTCGCTCTGTCAAGTGCACACAGAGCGGAAAGGCTGGACAATTCAGGATCAGGTGCCTGGACACTGGAGAGCCAGGGCTGAGTTCTGAGACTAAAAAGTTAATAAACATCCCTTCCCGACACCGCCCCCATGTTCAATACCTTCTTTTCTAAGCTCATCAGACTTCTGTTCAAGTGTTTCAACATCATCATCCAATCCATCTGAAAATAAGAGGACCACCTAGGAAAGTATTCAAAAAGGAAACGGGAGTGAAAAGGAGGTCGCTGCAGCCACAGACCAACACATAAAGTAAAACCAAGTTACCTTGCCTCGGGCAGCCGATTTATTCTGAAACGCATCCCACAGGGAACTCAAGAAGTTTGCGTTGAGAACAGACGGTCCCTGAACTGTTACATCCTTCAAGCTATTCAGTATGTTTTCACTGTAGATCTCGAACTTGGGCGAGTATTTTTCCATGGCGTTGGTCACCTGAAAAGCCACGCTAACCTGGGTCTCCGTGCCCACCTCACAGCTGACCCCATTAAGGGAGCTGATGGCACGTAAGATGTCTGGCATGTAGGTTTCCACCCAAGGTTGACCGTCCAGCAAAGTCTGCCCCTTCTGCTGAGTTGAGATGTCAAATCCTACCACAACATCCACGAAACAATCTAGGGTTCAAGGGAAAAGCATATGTTATTTGATCAAATAATCACCATATTCGACTTAGATGCCATGTCTGAATCAAGGGATTTGGAATTCTTATTTCTATTGCAGTTACAAAATTGGGCAATAATAAAGAACATGAGGGAGTCGTGGAAGAGGCTCAGAATCACTCTTTTGTAACCTGTAAGAGTGTAAGTATATAGTATTATTTTTCACTGGTAGAAAATCTAGATGATTCTATAACAAAGTTCTGAAAAATTTTCTTGTGGTTATAGGAAAAGCTATGCAGAGTCATTTAAATATCTAAAGTATATTGTGGAAATGTTAATAATCTAAAAAAGCAAATTCATATCATGCTACTTGTCAATTCAGGTCATTTAACAAATACTGTATTATAAGAGAAATATAAAAATATTTGCATTGAGAAAGTCATTTAGAAAAGAAGTCACAAAAAACTTGTCTAAAGGAATGATTTTGATGATTTATCTTTCTAAAACACATGTTTCTTCTTTCTGTCTTCTAAAATCCACTCAGAAAAAAAGAAGTACAAAGAGAAACAAGTGTTCCAACAGATCCTTTGGATCTTGCTTGGTTTAAGTCCTACAGGTGAAGACCCTGGCACCGAAATACCCATACTTACCCTTTCAAAGAAGGTGCTGCCTTCAGAGCTTAGCCACTCACAAAGGCAAAGCCAATGCCTTTTGGGGTTCAAGAACTATTCAAAGAGGGTATTACATTTAAAATGCTTTGCTCCTACACTTATTCACTCCAGGGACATTTAAGCACTGGAGAAACTAGTAAGGATTTGATATTTTAAGCTGAGCCTCATAAAGGAAAGATAATTAGGGAAGAATCAATCTTGTGACACATTGCATACACTCTTCTTTCAAGAACTTGTAGCTTGGCTAAAATCTTCAACCTTTTTTCAATAAATTCAACATCATAAGTTAAAGGTAAGTTAACTTGGTAAGTTAAAGGGAAGAGTGTATATTTTTAATTTGCTTTGTTTAGATAAAGCAATTTTTTCAGATCCTTGTTGTGTGGACAAATGGCTGCCTTGGCTACCTCCAGACACAATGGCCAGTGGAACATCTGCAGATCTTTGAAATGAAAATGTTGGTTTCAATTCCTAAAACAAGGCCAGTAACCTGACTCATTTTAAGTGGAAAAGGGGTCAGATGAGGGAAAATAAAAGCCATAATTGATAATCAAGTTTCACCATGATATTTGAAGTGAATCAATTGTTATCAAGAAAATCTGAAAGGTAGATTTTCCTATTTTACTCTACTTACTTTACTGGAAATCATCTCTTTTCCAATATTCAGAAAGTAGGGTGAAGAGAAAGAAACTAGTCAGGAGGAAGCATCAGAATATCTCCTTTCCAAAATTCCTCTTGAATCTAGATCCTTTTGTTTCTATCTTGAGACTGAAAATTTCCCTCTAGAATGAACATTGTTTTAACCCCCGGCCAGAAAACCATTCAGTAACCAAAATGTTTTGCCTTCCAGGAATACAGCCTCTTGCAAAAAAACAAAACTTGACAGAAATGCCGAAATGCCAAAATATCACTGAGTAATCTTGGGAACTGTCCCCTATAGAAATTGAGTATTTTAATTTTTTTGTCTGGATTACTGAAAAAACAAACTCTAGTAAATAAGTCCCTTGTGTTTCTTTAACTAATTCCAGTTGATGAATAATTCCATAATAATGTGATCCAAGGAACAGAATTTGGGGAGCAAGTCCAGCATTAGCAGCTATGCATCTAAATACAATTGGAGGTATTTGTCTTTTACCGCCTGGCTTATTTCACTTAGCATAATGCTTTCCAGTTCCATCAATTACCATATGATCTCACCTTTAACAGGAACCTAAGCAACAAGCAAGCAAAACAAACAAGCAAGCAAAATATAACCAAAGACACTGAAATAGAAAACAGGATGACAGTAACCAGAGGGGAGAGGGGAGGGAATTTCAGGGGGAAAAGGGAAGGGATTATAGGAACAAGTATAAAGGACACATAGACAAAAACTAAGGGGGGTGGAAATGGGAGGGAGGTGGGGAGCACTGCGGGGGTGGACTGGGACGGGAGTAAAAGACAGAAAACTGTACTTGAATAACAAATAAAATAAAATTCAAAAAAATAATAAATAGAATTGGAGGAATGAGGCCATATTAAACATACGGACTTCCACGTAATGGCCTTGCAAACTCTACAGAGACATCTGCTCTGGAATTAGGAGCCTTCAAAGTTAATAAGAGGCAGGGATCATTCGGGAATTGAGCTTGCAGGCTAAAATTAGATTTCCGAAAGAAATGAAGGATTAAATGAGGATAGCAGGAGTGAGAATAGGAGTAATAAATGCAAGGGAAATTAAGAAGGTAATCCACAGAACTGGCTCTAGAGGATGATAAAAAGGACAAGTAAAACCCATGTTCTGAGCATTTGACTAGTCTTTGCAAACAGCATGTGGAAGCCTGGAGGAGAGAGGTCTTTGAGTGGGAAGGCACGAAGTTCAATGTTAGTGATGTGGTAGTCACGACTCTGCTGTTGCTAAATAACTTGGCAAGTTCTCTCAACCTATCTGGGCACCAATTTTTCTTCCTATGAAAATAAGATTACATATTTCAAAATAAAAATACAAAAGAACAGAAAAGAAAAAATTGGAATGACAGTTACAGTCTCACGGTTCACTGCCAGACCCAAAAGCTCATTTTAATTAACTGACTTATAAAGAAAGACCTTAATTGGAGTTGATGATGGCAGATGCTTATTAAGAAATACTATCAAGAGGGTAGTTTTATTTTCTTGTTGTTCAAGTACAGTTGTCTCTATTCTCCCACCACCACTTTCCCCTGCCACACACACGCCCTCCTCCCACCCTCAATTCTTCCCCCCTTAAGCTTTGCCCATGGGTCCTCTATACATGTTTCTTGATGACCCTTCCCCTTCCCCACCATAACCCCCTCCCCCTCCCTTCTGGTCACTGTCAGTTTGTTTTTTATTTCAATGTCTTGCTTGTTTGTTTTGTTGATTAGGTTCCACTTATAGGTGAGATCATGTGGTATTTGTATTTCATTGCCTGGCTCACTTCACTTAGCATAATGCTCTCCACTTCCCTCCACACTGTTGCAAAGGGTAGGAGCTCCTTCTTTCTTTCTGCTGCGTAGTATTCCATTGTGCACATGTACCACAGTTTTTGATCCATTCATTCACTGATGGGCACTGAGGAGGCTTCCAACACTTGGCTATTATAAATAATGCTGCTGTGAACATTGGGGTGCATAGGTTCTTTTTGAATTGATGTTTCAGGATTCTTAGGGTATATGGCCAGCAGTGGATTTGATGGGTCAAAAGGCAGTTCCATTTTTAGTTTTCTGAGGGAATTCCACTCTGTTTTCCATAGGGGCTATACCTGTCAGCATTCCCACCAACAGTGCACTAGGGTTCCCTTTTCTCCACATCCTCTCCAACACTTGTTGGTTGATTTGTTAATCATCACCGGTGTGAAGTGGTATCTCACTGTGGTTTTAATTTGCATCTCTCTGATGGGTAGTGATGCTGAGCATCTTTTCACATATCTCTGGGGCCTCTGTATATCCTCCTTGGAGGAGTGTCCATTCAGATCCTTAGCCCATTTTTTAATTGGGTTGTTTGTCTTCCTGAAGTGGAGTCACGTGAGTTCTTTATATACTTTGGAGATTAAACTGACAAAAAGTAGTCTTGATTCTTTGGCTATCTAATTATGTCTCCATGCTCGCACCCCCCCAGCCCCCCAAAAAGCCAGGACTTGAACATCCTGAGCACTGCCTGCTCTAGGCAGTCAGAACAGCCAGGCTCAAAGAAAAAATGAGGAACATGAATGAAGGTTAAAAAAAAACAAACAAACAAAACCCCCAGACTTTGGAGTTTAGTTGCTTGGGGGAGTTTGGTGTATCTTAAGATAGTACATTTGAATATGGCTTTAAAGTGTTGCTAAAATATTAAAGTTCCTAAACCAAGGAACTCTTGGCCAATTAATTGCCCTGTGAACTAACCTCATCACTCCATGTATTTTGCATTTATAAGACCGCTTCAGTATGCCTTCTGCAAACTCTACGATAGTTACTAATGCTCATTAAACACTTACCACATACTTTCCATTCATGATCTCACGTATGCTTATGAAACAAAGTAGGAACTCTTCTGCTGAAGAGGCAGTGGTGACAGAACAGCTTGCCTGCTGTTGTTATTAGCACTGCCTCACAGTTATTACGAGATCTGAATTCCAAGCGTGGAGGCTTGTCCAGAGTCCATCTGCCAAACCACCTTCCTTGACCACTACCCAGAAGTAGCCAGTGATGACAGGTCAGGTAGGTTCCTAGTTCTGCTACTAGACTGTGAGGTTGGAAGTGACAGCTTAACAGTGGGTGGCTTCCTCAGGGAGCGGCAGCTCGTGGACACAATGTCAAGGTAGAAACCCATGATGTCTTAACTCCCAGATATAAACTGGTGGAGCAGAACACTGAAGCACTACTTTTTCAGAACATCGGCATCAGACACTCCAGACAACAACCATATCAAGAAAACAGGCAGTGTATTTAACAACAAAAAACTGGATTGGAGTCAGACAGACTTAGCTTTCAAAATTTGATTAGTCTGTTACTTCCTGTATGTTCTGGGTCAAGTCAGCAACATTCTACTGAATCCCGTTTTCCTCATTTATAATTGGGCATAAAAATATAAACCTTATAAGGTTTGGGGTGACTAATGAGATAATGCACTTAAAATGTTTAGACCACATGCCTGGCCCTTCACAGATGCTCAAGAAATATTGATCCTTAGTCACTTCCCTCCTATCTCCATCATGAGTGGGAAAAACTAAAAAGGGATAGTGATGTCTCCCAAGTTATGCATACTTTAATAAGAAGCAAAGCTAGAATGATGTTCAGGCTGTGAGTCTGGTTCATTTTGAGCTACACCAAGCTGCCATCTGATTTCCTTGAGTTCGGAGTTCACAGTTTAAGAAGAACAGGCAGCCTCTAATACATTTCACATGGCTTTGAAGCTTTATCAGTGTTCATTCCAGCCTCATCGGTCCTCAGCCCACAGCTTGGCTTACAAAGGCCTCGCATTCTTGCTTACTGCAGTAATGACTTCAAGTTTATCTTGGAGTACTTCCCTTATTTATTTATTTATTTTTGCGCTCATGACTGTTTCCTTTAAAGATCATTCACTCACTACTTGGAGCACAGACCCCTGGGCTTTGACTTCCCACATGGTTTTCTTTTAGTCTCCCAAGTAGAGACTAACTAGATGGCTCCAAGATCACTCCCCCTCCCCCTAATAATTGCAAATGGGTACTCCATGTGAAACTGGAAGTTAATGTGGTAGGTTTGGCTGAGATCACCAGACACATTCCAAAGGATGAGGGGATCGTGAAACAGGATTTAGAAAGACAATCATCCCTGGTCAATTATGGGACTCTTAAGCTTTAGCCTACACATTGGATCTTATAAAAGACTTGAACTTGAAGTTCAGAAGAGCATTTTTGGAGAGAGCTGTGGATGTGCAGTGAGCTCTCCCACCACATACACACATATTCAAGGAAAGGGGTAATTTCCTCTTTAAGTCAAGAGAGAGGAGCCTTAAGAGAGAACTTGGAGATGATGCAAGCCTTGATATTCTAAAGAACGAGACACAGGAAGGCATGCTGCTCTCTCTGCGAAGGAGAGGTGGCCACACTGCGGGTGGGGGCACATAACTTCCAGTGTTTGTCAGGGAAATTGGTGTTATCGTTTCCCTCGGAGCTGCTGTGGTTAGGTGTAAGAAAAAGCTGTTGTGGGCTCCTTGATTTCCTTCCAGGAAGGCTATTCCTGGAGGGGCAGAATAGAGCTGAAGGCATCACCAGAAGACCAGAGGCTGAGAAAGGCATAAGGAAACATCTGGAATTGAGACATGCTTATGTTCCTCGAGGAAACTGTGGTGGAAAGATCCCCTGAGAAATGTGCTTTGGTGAGGGTGGAGGTGATGGCAGGCAGGTGGGAAAATCTCTGAAGGACCCAGGGATGGACCCAACTTTAGACCTGGGCTATCATCAAAGAAAACCCATTCCTGACAAGTGCCACCAAGCACCAACTTCCCTGTAGCTCTTTAGCTCTTCTCCCTTCCCCAGCCCATTCTGGGGAGGCTGGAAAGCATGGTGAGCACGAAGAGGGCAGGGTCTGGGAGAAGAGGGTAAGTGGGAACAACGGGTGAAACGCCAATCACGTATGACCTCGTCTCTGTGACAGGTG
>PVKM010011834.1:0-32611 GCA_004027735.1 Carollia perspicillata | reverse complement strand
TCCTTTGATTAAATAAGCAGAACCATAAAGTCCTATGACCGTTGGTAGGGGCTTACGTGTTGGTTTTCCCTGGACTAATTTCTCCACTCGGGGGGTCAGAGTGGGGAGATGTTTCCTGTCTTGATTTCTCTGCTTGGGATATTTGTGTTTGGTCACTTACTTCCTCCTGTATGGGGGAAGTTTGAGGGGGTTTAGTTTGGACTGTTGTGAGACCTTTTTCTGACTGTGTTGTGGTCTTAATGAATTCCCAAGTTATGTCCTTGGGAGAGTTAGCCTCCGGTCCTTCCCTTAGAACCAAGTGAATCAGCAGGCAAAGCAATGAGTCACTAATTAAAATAGTAGTTATAATTACTAATGTAATACATCTTAATTTCTCCTTGTGATTTATGCCACATCCTTTCCTCGAGGGATGGTCTCTCTTGAGCCCATCCCTCCACCACCTCTGGACTCTTGTCAGATGATCTGGCTTGGTGAGGATGTGATACCTGGAAGTCTATTTCCTTTGCCAGATTGGGGAAGTTCTTATTTATTATTTGTTGAAATAACTTTTCCACTTGTTGCTCTTCCTCTTCCCCTTCTGGTACCCCTATAATTCGGATGTTGGAATGTTTAAAGATGTCCTGGAGGTTCCTCAGCCTCTCCTCATTTTTTTGAATTCTTGTTTCTTCATTCTCTTCTGTTTAGTTGTTTCTTTCTTTCTTCTGGTACCCTCCATTGATTTGAGTCCCAGTTTTTTTCCCATCACTATTGGTTCCCTGTGCATTTTCCTTCATTTCACTTAGTGTAGCATTCATTTTTTTCATCTAATTTGTGACCAAAATCAACCAGTTCTGTGATCATCCTGATCACCAGTGTTTTGAACTGTGCATCTGACAGGTTGGCTATCTCTTGGTCGCTTAAAAGTATTGGCTCTGGGACTTTGATTTGTTTGTCTGTTTGAGCCATAATTTTTGGTCTGGTTGATCCTGTTACGTATGAGGGGCAGAGTCTTAGGTATTCACCAGGGTGGAGCAAACCACTCCCTGGTGCTGGGTTGTGATGCTGTCTGTGGGAGTGGGGTCAGAGAGGAAACAATGACACTTGCTCTGCTATCTTTGGGATTTCGGTCGGCTCTGCTGCTTCCCACAAACAATTGAGCCCTTCTGTTGCTGACTCCCAGGTGGGTGGGCTTATTACATTCTAGGACCCTGTGAGTCTCTCCAGCGACCTCTCCTGTGAGGCTGGGAGTCTCTCCTGGCACCTCAACCCCCACAAGTTTTCTTTTAGGCTTTATTTCCCGTCACTGGGACCCTGGGTTGCATGGTCTGTCTCACTGCCCGATTTTTGCCTGGTTTATGTGCGTGCAAATGTGTCTCTGCCGTCAGCCAACCTCTTTGAGCACCCCACTGGGTCTGCTCGTTTCCTCCGCATGCCTGGGTCTTGCAACCATGGCTTTTTCCTGCCTTGACCCCTCTCCCCCGGCTGCTGACTCCATCCCTCTTACTGGTCTGGATGAATGGTTCGTTGTTGTCGGACTTCGGTAAAGTTCAATTTTCTGTCCGTTCTGGCTGTGTTCTTGTCTCCAAATTCTTGTTGTCCTTAAATTTGGTTGTGTGAGGAGGCACAGTGTCTCTACCTACACTTCCATCTTGGCCGGCAGTCTCTACTTTACTTGTTATAGTACTGAAATTTGCTGTTCTTTGGACCCCACATTTTATTTTTTATTCTCTATCTTTTGTTGTTGATGTTCAAGTACAGTTGTCTCTATTTCTGCCCCACCAACCAGCCATTCACATCTCCCACCCCTTTGACTGTGTCCATGTGTCCTTTATACATGTTCCCTGACGACCCTTCCCTTTTTTACCCATTAACCCCTCCACCATCCCTATGGTTAATATCAGTTTGTTCTTAATTTCAATGTCTCTGGTTGTATTTTGCTTGCTTCTTTGTATTGTTGATTAGGCTCCACTTATAGGTGAGATCATATGGTATTTGCCTTTCATTATCTGCTTTATTCACTTAGCATAATACTTTCCAGATCCATCCATGCTGTTGTGAAGGGTAGGAGCTCCTCTTTTTTTCTGCTATGTAGTATTGCACCCTGTAAATGTACCACAGTTTCTTGATCCACTCATTTACTGATGGGCACTTAGGTTGCTTCCAACACTTGACTATTGTAAACTATGGTGCTATGAACATTGGAGTGCATAGGTTCTTTTGAATTTGTTTTTCAGAATTCTTAGGGTATAATCCCAGCAGTGGAATTGGCAAGTCAAAAGGAAGTTCCACTTTTACTTTTCTGAGGAAATTTCATACGTGTTCCACAGTGGCTGACCAGCCTGCATTCCCACCAACAGTGCATTAGGATTCCCTTTTTTCCTCGACATTGCCAGCACTTTTTTGTTGATTTGTTTATGATGGCCATCCTGACTGGTGTACAGTGGCATCTCAGCGTGTTTTAATTTGCATCTCTCTGATGGCTAGTGGTACTGAGCATCCTTTCATATGTCTCTGGGCACTCTGTATATCCTCCTTGTGGTGTTTATTAAGGTCCTTTGCCCATTTTTGTATTTGGTTGTTTGTCTTCTCAGAGTAGGCTCCTGTGAGTTCTTTACATATTTTGGAGATCAAACCCCTGTGTGTGGTATCACTTGCAAATATATTTTCCTGTATGGTTAGTTCTCTTTTTATTTTATTGATGTTTTCTTTAGTTGTGCAGAAGCTTTTTACTTTGATGAAGTCTCATTTGTTTATTGTTTCATTTATGTCCCTTGCTCTAGGGGACATATCAGTGAAGATATTGCTGTGTGGAATGTCTGAGATTTTCTTGACTATGTTCTCCTGTAGGACTTTTATGATGTCATAACTTATATTTAAGTATTTTATCCATCTTGAGTTTATTTTTCTGTATGGCATAAGTTAGTGGTGAAGATTCATTTTTTAGCATGTAGCTATCTGGATCTCCCAACACTATTTCTTGAAGAGGCTATTTTTACTTTGTTTTATATTTATGCCTGCTTTGTTTAATATCCTTTGATGATAGAGACATGGGTGTATTTCTGGGCTCCCTATTATAATCCATTTACCTATGGGTCTGTTCTTATGGCAGTACCAGACTGTTTTGATTATTGTGGCCTTATAATATAGTTTGATATCAGGTATTTTGATCCCTCCTACTTTCTTCTTCTTTCTCAAAATTGCTGTGGCTCTTTGGGGTATTTTATGGTTCCACGTAAATTTTTTTTTAATTTTTCTTTATTATAATTGTTTTTCAAGTACAGTTTTCTGTCTTTTACTCCCATCCCAGGCCACCCACCCAACCCTCCCCACCTCCCTCCCATTTCCACCTGACCCTAATTTTTGACCATGTGTCTTTTATACTTGTTCCTGTAAACCCTTCCCCTTTCCCCCTCAAATTCCTTTCCCTCTCCCCTGTGGACACTGTCAGCTTGTTTTCTATTTCAGTGTCTTTGGTTATATTTAGCTTGATTGTTTGTTTTGTTGTTTAGGTTCCTACTAAAGGTGAGATCATACAGTATTTGTCTTTTACCACCTGGCTTATTTTGCTTAGCATAATGCTTCCCAGTTCCATCCATGCTGTTGCAAAAGGTAGGAGCTCCTTCTTTCTTTCTGCTGCATAGAATTTCATTGTGTATATGTACCATAGTTTTTTGATCCATTCCTTTACTGATGGGCACTTAGGTTTCTTCCAGCACATGGCTATTGTAAATTGTGCTATGAACATTGGGGTGCATAGGTTCTTTTGGACTGGTATTTCAGGGTTCTTAGGATATAATCCCAGCAGTGGAGTTGCCAGGTCAAAAGGCTGTTCTACTTTCAGTTTTGAGGAAATTCCATACTGTTTTCCATAGTGGAGGTACCAGCCTGCAATCCCACCAACATTGCACTAGGGTTCCCTTTCTCCACTTCCTCTCCAACACTTGTTGTTTGTTGCTTTATGATGGCCATTGTGACTGGTGTAAAGTGGTATCTCATTGTGGTTTTAATTTGCATTTCTCTGATGGCTAGCGATATTGAGCATCTTTTCATGTGTCTCTGAATCCTCTGTATGTCCTCTTTGGAGAAATGTCTGTCCAAGTCCTTTGCCCATTTTTTAATTGGGTTGCTTATCTTCTTGGAGTGGAGTCGTGTAAGTTTTTTGTATATTTTGGAGATTAAACCCTTGTCTGAGATATCATTGGCCAACATGTTTTCCCACATTGTTGGTTCTCTTTTTATTTAAATGTTGTTTTCTTTAGGTGTGCAGAAGCTTTTTATTTTGATGAGATCCCATTTGTTTATTCTTTCCTTTATGTCCCTTGCTCTGGGGGACAACATATCAGTAAAAATGTTGCTGCATGAGATATCTGAGATTTTCCTACCTATGTTCTCCTCTAGGATTTTAATGGTATCACAGCTTATATTTAAGTCTTTTACACATCTGGAATATATTTTTGTGTATGGTGTAAGTTGGTGCTCGAGTTTCATTTTTTTGCATGTAGCTGTCCAGTTCTCCTGACACCATTTATTGAAGAGACTATTTTTACTCTATTTTATGGTGTTGCCCCCTTTGTCGAATATTAACTGACTGTAGTGACTTGGGTTTATTTCTGGGCTCTCTGTTCTGTTCCATTGATCTATGTGCCTGTTTTATTGCCAGTACCAGGCTGTTTTGATTACAGTGGCCTTGTAATACAGTTTGGTGTCAGGTATTGTGACCCCTCCAACTTTGTTCTTCTTTCTCAAAATTGCAGCTGCTATTCGGGGTCATTTATGCTTCCATGTAAACTTTTGAAGTGTTTGTTCTATGTCTGTGAAATATACCATTGGCACTTTGATAGGTATTGCATTAAATTTGTATATTGCTTTTGGTAATATGGACATTTTGATGATGTTAATTCTTCCAATCCATGAACACGGTATTTTTCCATTTGTTTGTGTCTTCCTTGATTTCATTCTTCAGTGTTGTGTAGTTTTCTGCATACAGGTCTTTTATCTCCTCGGTTAGGTTTATTCATAGGTATTTTATTTTTCTTTTTGCTATATCAAATGGTATTTCTTTCTTGATTTCTGCTTCTGCTGTTTCATTGTTGGTATATAAAAATGCCTTTGATTTCTGGATATTGACTTGGTATCCTTCTGTTTTGCCAAATTCATTATTTAGGTTGAGCAGTTTTTGGGTGGAGTCCATAGGATTTTCTATGTATACTATCATATCATCTGCAAACAGTGACAGTTTTGTTTCCTCCTTTCCAATTTGGATTCCTTTTATTTCTTTTTATTGTCTGATTTCTGTGGCTAATACTTGCAAGACTATGTTGAATAGAAGTAGTGAAACTGAACAACTTTGTCTTCTTCCTGATCTTAGTGGAAAAGCTTTTAGTTTTTGTCCATTGAGTATGATGTTGGCTGTAGGTCTCTCTCATATGGCCTTTATTATGATGAGGAATGCTCCCTCTATTCCCACTTTGCTGAGTGTTTTTATCATAAATGGGTGCTGTACCTTATCAAATGCCTTTTCCGCATCTATTGATATGATTATGTGATTTTTTTTGTCTTTGCTTTTTTTTTATGTGATATATCTCATTTACAGATTTGTAAATATTGAACCATCATTGCATCCCTGGGATGAATCCCACTTGGTCATGGTGTATGATCTTTTTAATGTATTGTTGGATGCAGTTTGCCAATATTTTGTTGAGGATTTTAGTGTCTATGTTCATCAGCGATATTGCCTGAAGTTTTCTTTCTTTGTTGTGTCTTTATCTGGTTTTTGAATTAGGTTGATGTTGGCTCCATAAAAAGCGTTTGGGAGTCTTCCATCACTTTGAATTTTTTGTAATACTCTGTGAAGGATAGGGAATAAGTGTTCCTTAAATGTTTTGTAGAATTGTTCTGTGAAATCATCCTGTCCAGGGCTTTGGTGTGTTGGGAGTATTTCGATTACTGCTTCAATTTCATCTGCTGTTATTGGTCTGTTCAGGCTTTCTGCATCTTCTTGATTGAGTTTTGGAAGATTATATTTTTCTAGAAATTTGTCCATTTAACCTAGGTTTTCAAATTTCTTGGCATACAGTTCTTCATAGTAATTTCTTATATTCCTTTGCATTTCTGTGGTGTAAGTTGTAACTCTCCTCTTTCATTTCTGATTGTGTTTATTTGCATCCTCTCTTTTTCATGATGAGCCTACTTAAGACTTGTCTATTTTGTTTATCTTTTCAAAGAACCAGCTCCTGGATGCATTGATCCTTAGGATTGTGGTTTTTAAATCTCTATGTCATTTAATTCTGCTCTGATCTTGGTTATTTTCTTCCTTCTACTGGCTCTGGACTGTCTTTGTTGTTGTTCCCCAAGTTCTTGTAGGTGTAGGGTTCAGTTTTTTGTCTTAAATGTTCTGTGTTTTTTAGGTAGGCCTGTATTGCTGTTAACTTCCCTTTCAGGCCTGCTTTCGCTGTGTCCCATAAATTTTGAGTTGTTGTGAGTTCATTTTCATTTGTTTCCAAAAACTTTGATTTGTTCCCTAATGTCATTCTTGACCCATTCATTGTTTAATAGCATGCTATTCAATCTCCGTGATTTCGAGTGTTTGGGGTTTTTTCCCTTGGGGTTGGTTTCTAGTTTTAGTCCCTTGAGTTTGGAGAAAATGCTTGGTATGATTTCAATTTTCTTGAATTTGTTTGGGCTTGTTTTGTGTTCTATCATGTGATCTATCTTTGAAAATGTTCCATGTGCATTTGAAGAGAATGTGTATTTAGCTACTTTGAGTTCAAGGGCTTTCTATATATCAGTGAAGTACATTTCATCTAGGGAATTGTTCAATGCCACAATATCTTTGTTGATATTTTGTTTGGCAGATCTCTCCATTTTTGATAAAGGGGTGTTAAAATCCCCTACTATAATTGTGTTGCTGTCAATATCTTTCTTGAAGTCCTCTAAGATTTTCTTTATGTATTTGGGTGCTCCTATATTTGGTGAATATATGTTTACAGTGTTTATGTCTTCTTGGTGGGGTCTTCCCTTGAGTATTGTGAAGTGACGTTCTGGGTCTCTCTTAACGGCCTTCTTTTTTTAAGTCTATTTTGTCTGATGTGAATATTGCTACTCCACCTTTTTTTTTCCTGTGTGTTTGCTTGGAGTATTGTTTCTAGTCCTTCACTTTCAGTCTGTGTAGGTCTTTTGTTCTGATGTGGTGCTCTTGTAGGCAGGATATGTATGGGTCATGATTTCTTATCTATTTAGCTATTCTTTGTCTTTTGATTGGAGCATTTAATCCATTTACATTTAAGGTTGTTATTGATAGGTATTTATTAATTGTCATTTTACTCCCTTCGTACCTGTGTTCCTCTCTTTATGACTCTCTTTCATCATCTTAAAGCAGTCCCTTTAGAGTATTTTGGAATGATGTTTTGGTGGGGGTGTATTTTTTAGCTTTCTTTTCTATGGAAAACTCCTTATTTTCCTTCTATTTTATTTGAGAGCCTTGCTGGCTAGTGTAGTCTTAGTTGCAGGCCTTTGCTTTTCATTACTTGAATATTTCTTGCCATTCCTTTCTGCCTTGTAGTGTTTCTATTGAGAAGTCAAGTGCTAGCCTTATCAGGGCTCCCGAGGTGTTACTTCTTGTTTCTCCCTTGCTGCCTTTAAGAGTCTGTCTTTGTCTTGGAATTTTGCCATTTTAATTATGTTATGTGTCTTGGTTGGGCCTCTTTGGGTTCCTCTTCATTGGGACACTCTCTGCTTCCTGGATTTGTATGACTTCTTCTTTCATCAAATAAGGGAGTTTTCCATCATTACTTTTTCAAAAGGTTTTCTATCCCTTGCTCCTCTTCTTCTCATTCTGGTATCCCTATTATTTGGATATTATTATGTTTCATGTTGTCCTGCACTTCCCTTAACTTCTCTTCATTCTTTTTAATGTTCTTTTTTCTTTTCTTGCTCTTTCTGGGAGTTTTTTTTCTACGTTGTCCTTAAGCTTACCGATTTGATCCTCTGCTTCATCTAGCCTGCTTTTGATTCCTTCTACTGTGGTCTTCAATTCAGAAATTGTAGTCTTCATTTCCTCTTGGCCCTTGTTGATTTTTTCTGTGTCCTTTTTCATGCTGGTATAATTTGCAGTGAGTTTCTTATAGCTTCCTTGTATTTTTCGTAATTCTCACTAAGCTTATTGAGTTTCCATATAACAATCGTTTTAAACTCGATATCTGATAATTGACTTGCCTCTATTTCATTTAGCACTCTTTCTGAGGATTTCTCCTTTCCTTTCATTTGGAGGTTGTTTGTCTTCCAATTATTAGTAAGACTCATCTTGTTTGCTTCTGCTTCTGAAATTTATCTGTTTTGACTCCCTGAGTTTGTTTTGTGAACTTCTATGTTAGGAGAGCTGTAAGATGCAGTGATTAAGTCTCCTTTATCTCCTGAACGTTATGTGCTTGGGATGCCCTTTATGCCATTCATATTGGCGCTCTGGATGTAGTTGGGCTTTGGTTGTTTTTGGGTCATTCTTTGGTGGGACCTTCCCTCAAGCTGGTTGACTTAGCGTCATTCGGCTCAGTATGTCCTGCATGCTGTTGTGCAGTTGCTGCCAGAAGAAAACCACAAAGCCCAGGGAAGAAACCCTCATCCATGAAAATAACTTCCTCCACAATCCCAATATCAACAGCAAATGAACCAGTACTAATAAGGGGGTAAAGAGATTAAGACTATTATAAGAAGGGAGAAAAATAAACAATAATATAAAATCTGGTGCCTTAATATGCATATACTTGATGGACAGGAAATGAATGTTAAAAAACTGTGCAGGAAAGATCATATCACAAATCATGGAGAAGAGCACATTGGATTTCATCTTGGTAGCCTCTTTTATTTATCTTTTTTCTTTTTTTTCTGGACCCATCTCTGGTGATGTCAGATGTTCACCCCATGTGAACTTAGGCAGCCTGCTCTGAGACTGCCAGGGATCTACTGTCTGCAGCTGTTTCCTTCAGTTGTACTCAGCAGACAGGCTTAAGCCCCATAGTGGTGGGGCAGAATCCCACCTGGTGTAGGGGTTATTGTTTCTCCTCAGGCTGCTGCTGCTCGGATGGGAGTGGTCTGCCTGAGCAGGATGGCTGCTACTGTAGGGGGGAAACTCAGCACTGGGGTCCTGACTGCTGCTCTCTCAATTCTCTCCCCAAAGACCCCATCCCTAGTGTCTCCTCAAACGTCTCTAGTCCACTCTGCCCCCTCTTTGCCAGAGATCTACTGCCTGTGGCTGACTCCTTTGGTTGTTAATCTAGTCTCTCTTCATTCAGCAGTCAGGCTTCAGCACCAGAAAGCCTGGGGACAGTCTCTCCTGGGGTTGATGCCGCCCACTTTTTAACATTGTGAGTTTATAATTGGTGGTATGCTTGGGTGCTCACCATGATTACTTGTTTTTTTTGTTTGTTTGTTTCATTGGTCTCTATACAATGCTTTATTTCTGTTACTTTGGTTTGATCACTGTACCTGTGTATGTTTTCTAAAAACCATGTGTTTATACAATTAAAAATAATGCTGTGGGGTTGAACAGGCATATAGTATAGATCAGTTATGCTGAGATATTCCTGCTCTGTTGTGTCCTGCTGGGAATGTTAGGTAGGGACCGCGGAGGGAGAGTGGAGGTAGCTGAGCACTTTCCAATACACAGTACTTTGCCTTTCCTCAAACTGCTTTTCTCCCTTTAAAACTATGTGCTCCTTTTCATGCATCAAAACATTAAAAACCTTGGCGATCCTAGGTTGGGCTCTCTCTCTCTGTACTCTGTTTGTTCTGGGTTTAATAGTTCCACCTACCACTGGCTGTTCTCCCGCAGGTAAGTTTACTAATGTCTCTATACCTGTTTCCTTATTTTCTGTGTGGAGATGCATGAGGCTCAGGCTAGTGTGAGCTGAATGAGATGATCTGGCCTTTTCACATAGTGAGCACTCTGTAAACCAATAAACCGAGACAATTTGAGGATTGATTCCACTCAAATTTCAGTATTTTTAAGATGTCTGTGTGAAAAACTAACCTCTACCATGTGAGAGAGATGTTACCTCTCCATCTCCATTGAGCTGTGGGCTGCAGCTCAATGAGCTTCTCACTCGCCCTGAGGTGAATTCTGAGACTGCAAAATGGGCCTAGTGTCCTTTTAGGCTCTTTCTAGTCCTTAAAAAAATTAGAAAAATTAGGTATTTATTATAGTGAACATAAATGAGTACATAGGCTATATTTAATACTGTTCAAAATGGACATTTTAGAGTTATTTTGTCAGCTTGGAGGAAATGTTCTCCTATTTGTATACTGCATACAAAATGTACAAAGGTTATTCATTTGACAAAATGTCTAAACTTTTCTAGGATTAGTATTAAAATTATTGTAATTATTTAAAATGCCTTATACATGCACATATAAAATGAATATATGTATGAATACAAATTCATGTGTGTATATAGATCTTGTAATGACCATTTATTAAGCCAATATCTTAATAATTGATAAAACTTCATCCACATATATTTCAAATATGTATAAATTATACACATTTTAACCTTTATAAATATTATAACATAAGTTAAGCCACTAACATAAAAATTCATATTCACAGCCTTTTTAGTAGAGCTCCAGCATATTTTCCAAATATTTCTTTCTTAGAGGCAAGGTATTGGTAGTAACAGTAGGTGTCACTGTAGCAAAAGAAGTCAGCCACTCAGACACTTTTTCCCTAGGAAAAAATGATGGAAATATTACAACACTACAAGGGAAATTACAGACTAATTTGTTGAAGCTCAGATTGTCCATCTTCCTTCTCCAAGGAAAGCAGTTTTCATTTACATCAACATCTCACTCAGTGGAAAACATCCTAAGACTAGGAGATTTTTGGCCTTCCTGGGAAAGTAGTTGTTTTATAAATAAAATCAAAATCCTGTATTCTAGATTTTGAATCATTTATTTTTATTCAATGTCCAAAAAGTAAATAACTTGATTACATATTTCTTCACCAAAAATTAGCTAAATAATTTCAGCTCACAATAAAATAATTCACCTATTTATGAAGTAGGAATAAAAATATCCACCTTATATAATTGGCAGTGAGTATAAAACAAGGCATTATATGAATTCTTTATTTATTGAACAGATTCATTTGAGTGCCTACTATGTACTAGTCATGTCTTTGTCTTAATGGGGCCTATAGTCCAGCATGTTTCTACAGATTTTATTGTGAAGCTGAAATTACTATTCATGAAAGAGTGTAATTATGATTAAGTTCTTTGGTCATTGGATTTTGATGCAGCCATTAGTTTTCTCTATGTATACCAGCTCTCTTAGCCTTCAGGACATCTCTCTATTTCTTCTTAATTCATGGATCTTGAATGATGTGTATTCCTTTCCAACCTGCAAAAGTGGGCATCACACTCACATTTGGCCAATGAAGATTTATGTGGTCAATGCAGGGCCACAGTGTCACCACATACAGATGCTCCATGTTCTTCTCCTGCTTTCCAGTAGAATTTGATATCTTTACTGCCTGTCTCACACCACACCTGTGCATATCTCAGTGCTCCTTGTTCATGTGTTTTTGCTAATACTTGTCTGTCTTCCTAGAATGCCAGTCTCCTGCCTTTTCTCTGTCAATTCTATCTGTTCTTGAAGACTTACCTAAGCAGCTGTCTTCTAAAAGGCTGTCCTGCCTCCCATTGTGTCAGATGTCCCCTCTGAGAGTTTTCTCAGCCTTTGGGCTGTTTTCTGTTCAGTTACATGTTTTCACAGTATTTCAACTGTGTCTCTGTTCTTCACTTAGTGCAATTCTGGAGTCTGAACAAGACTCCTCTGTGTGATCCCAGCACGTTCCCAGGGTCTGCAACACTGGTTGCTCCATATTGGCTTGTTGACTGACAGCACCTAAATGTACAGTGGTGAACAAAGCCTGTCTCTCTCCCTGTGGCAAGTCCTTGCTGGGTTGCATGTTTGTGAGGAGGTTGCATGTTAGTGTAGCTGATGTGTGCTGAGCCATTCCAACTCCCACCTTCATGTCTGAGAGAAGAATCATATTTATTAGGGTCCCCAGGGGTGCCCAAAGAAGTGTATTATCTAGACTCACTCAGCAAGTATGTGGAATTATGGAGGCTCCTGAACCATGCAAGTATGTGGTGTCCTTTTTCCTTCTGATCTCCTTCTGTACTCACAGCCTAGGCTGTTCATTTTGCAATTAATCATGTACTATCTTGGGGCATTCCCTTTTTGTGATGTGCTTGAATGTAGTACTTAGTCTATTATTTAATATTTTATGTGCTTACATAGGAATAGGGATAGTCATTCATTAGCATATTTATTATTTATTCATTACAATGTTTTTTGAGACTTCATTATAATGTATATCATTTTTTGCATCATTGGGGTTCTGTTAATGCTAAAAACTTAAACTAGTGAATTTAAGGACAGAAATTACTTACTAGAAGGGAACTCACTATCCTGAAGGAGGATTGGAGGACCAGGTTACGAGCAGAGGAGGGACGGCCCTTACATGATTAGTGGCAGGGACCACAGGACAGTGTTGTAAGGAACACTGGTGACAGGAAACTCCTTCTTGCCTCCTCACTCTATCACTCTCTCAAGACATGGTGCCCTGGGGGGAACATGGCCACATTTAGGCCATGGGCATGGTCCTTAGCTGTTTTCAAAATAGGAGTGAGAAGGATTGAATGTAGAAACCTCCAGGGCTCCCTTGGGCTTCTAGCAAAAACCAGTATTTATCAAGGCAGTGGGGGAACTCTCTGGAAAGATGTGGATCTTGGGTAGTTAAAAAAGATAAATACATATTAGTACTTAAAATGTTCACACAGACTTGCTGTCAAATGTCTCCTGCATTTGACAGTGACTAACTGTATGGCTTATGCAAATACCATTTCTATAGGCATCACTTTTTCCTTCTCTCTCAAATGGGTGTCCCAATGTTTAGTTTTAACTAGTAATTTAAGGTTTACATTAAATATGGTGTTGTGGGAGAGCTTTGTCCAGCAGAGCCCTCCCAGCTGCATAAATGAGAATAAATTTACCAAGTCATGATCTGCTTGGGAAAGAAAGGTGGCCAGTCTCTCAGAGGAGAAAGGCCTTGAGTCTGTTTCTCAATGGGCTTTTATTGGGTTTAGTTTGCACAGGAATACAAGCCATATACATAAAGCTCATCAAGCATTGTCAGGCAGTAATGATCAAGGAATAGATCAAAGAACTATAAGGGCTTATTCTGAGTCAGGTTCAGATAGCCAAAGGACCATAAGACTTTGGGAAACAAACTTAATGTTATGCTTGGACCCTTAACATTTAAAATGATGCCATTCTTAGCAAGGCAGGTTTCACAGGATTTTATGCATTCTTTCTTAGCCCTCATTGTCCTGGGAACTGCCTTTTCCAGCACAGGGCTGCACCTGCCTCTGGCATTGTTTCAAGCCTGAATCAAGTGGGGGATGCAGGCAGCCAAGAGATTAGGAGACTTTTTACAGATAGAATGAGGACTCAGGGTATGACAAAGCTGAGGGGTGAGGGTCCATCACTCTTTTCTATAGTCCCCTAAGTCCTTCCCTGATGGTCCCTTCATGACTGTGCCTGTTGTTCCCTGCCCGGGGCCAAACAGGGTGAAGTGCAGGGGGCAGAGGCTGAGTCTCTGCTGGGAGGATAAGTTTTGTCTCCTTAGTGGCTTATGGTCCCAAGGTCCCCTAACTATGGGGCCTTTTTGCCTGTTGGTGGTGTTACAACTCCTGAAACCAGGCAGGATGGTTCCCAGCATGATGTCATATGCCAGGTGCCTATTGCAGTGTAGATAACATAGCAGGTGCTCAGTAAAAGACAGTTATTATTGGTTGCTCTATGGACCCACAGTATGATGCTATTTTGTATGGATGAGGGAAATAAGCAGCCCACATCAGCTCTGCCCTTGAAGAGTTTGTAGTTTAATCAGAGAGAAATGCATACATGTGCTTAAATTTAATCATCACAGCTACCTTGTGAATTGGGCAGAAACATTTCCATCATCCTTGTTTTCATATGAGCAATCAGAGTTTCAGAGAAGTTAAGCAAGTTGACATTGGTTGCTCAGCTCTTAATCGGATGAGAGCTAAGAGCTCTGAGGCTGGGGCCATGGTTCCCTGCATTCAATGCTCTTTACATTTGGGGAGATGAGTATAGGTCTGTGAAAGATAGAGTTACTGTTCACTTCCAATCAGGAAGTTTTACTGATCACCGACATGACCATCTGAAATGCTAGGTGCTCTGGGGAAATATAAGTATAATTAATACATAGTCTCAGGTCTCAAGAAGGTTACGATTGAGGAGAAAGATGAGAATGCACACGACTTACTGAAATACAACATAATACATGATAAATGCTGTGCTTTTTATTGAGTTATTTTAGTAAACATTATTTATTTATTTATTTTGTTATTATCTTTTAAATCCTCACCTGAGGATATGTAGACAGGGAGGAATGGGAAAAGAGGGAGAAAAAGAGAGAGAGACATTGATCAATGTTAGAGAGAAGCATTGATTGTTGCCTCCTGTACCTGCCCGCCCCAATCAGGGATCGAACCTGCAATGTTTGGTGTTCAACCTGTGGCCTGTGGGCCACATGCAGCTGAGGATGACTATAAATGTGGTTCAACACAAAATTGTAGATTTACTTAAAACATTGAAAGTGTTTTTGTGATTACATATTGCAATGTATTTAATGTGTGGCCCAAGACAACTCTTCTTCCAGTTTGATCCAAAGACACCAAATGGTTGGATACCCTGGCAGAGGATAATGCTCCAGCCAGCTTAGCCACCAGGCCAGGGCAGTAACATTATTTAATGTGTCGGGTTCTGTGTTGGGTGCTGAGTAGGAAACAAAATAAATAGCCTGTCCTCCAGGGGCTTAGAAGGAGACAGATAGAAAACCTAAAGCAAATACACACATGAGATGATGTTAGCTGTCCATGGCAGTGCTGTCAGGTGGAACATACTGAGTTTGTGACACCAAGCATGTTCTGGATGTTAGGAGGTGTAGGAAGAGGGTCTAGGCAGAGACAATCGAGTTGGGAGCACTGAGTCACGGAAGGAAATGGGATTATGGCTGGGCACGAGGAGCAGCAGGAAGGCAATGGGACCAGACAGGAAGTGGTGCCAGGATATACTGTCACTTCATTCTGTATTTTAGAAAGAAAATGCTGGCAATGGGGTGAAGGATACTAGAGGAGTTCAGAATGCCATTGATGGGTTCCTGTAGGAGATTTTTGGAAAGGCGAGGAGACCTGAGCAGTGAGAATGCAGAGGAGACAGGCTGGAGCTGTTGAGACCAAGATCTAACTGCACTGGGTGGTAAGTGGCTGTTGTGGTGGGGACACTGCAGACAATAGCACCCAGGCCAATGACCTTTCTGTGAGAAGGAGGCTGGGAGAGCTCTCTGTGCTAAACAAGCTGGGACATCCCCAGGATTATATGGAGAGACAGCTGGAGAGGTGTAGCTGGGCTCAGGAAGTTTGGCCTTGGAGAGCACACCTATTCCAACTAATTTCTCATAACCTGTGAAAAATTTTCCAAAATTTTAAATATTTGCTATTTTCAAGAATACAGAGGTTTCACAAGTGTTTTTTCAGAAGCAAGTAGTATTTTCTACAAAAAGGAAAGGTTTTCTTCTTTAAAAAAGCACAATATTTAGTAAGGAGAAAGCTGGTTAATGGTTTCTACTTCCTTTTCTTACTTTGGAAACTGAGTAATCAGACTTGTTTAGGCCCGAGGAGTCACATTAGGGGATGTTTTACCACACAGCTGTGGTTTATAAAAATGATCTTGTTAGGATAATTGACAACTGGTCATGAAGACACAGACTATCTCTTGTGGCCCAAAAGAATGTGAGAGGGAGAGGAGGAGAGACCAAGATTTTTCTTAGAATTTACGTTTGGTTGTGTTTGATAGTTTTAGCAAATATCAGACACAAAAGATTAGGTCAGAGGCAGCATAAATGCTAAATGAGGGAAAAAGATGTCAATCAGAGAGAAAGAGTCTTTTCATGAATACCTAAAATGTTCAAATTTGAAGTACACAGTTCTCTGCAGCACTAAGCTGAACAAACTACATAGCTAAATGGAAGGTTTAGTCCAGTACCTACCACAGAGCAGTGAGAGTCTTTCTTTCTGTCTCTCCTCCTCACTGGTACAGTCATATCCCCCTCCACAGTCACATTTTTCTCTACTTGCTGGTACTGAATAAGAGGTATGGGGCCTGGTATGGAGACCTAAGTCACCAGCACAGGACACTTGCAGCTTCTCTCTCTAGTGACAGGATTGTATCAGGGATCAGCCAACATGACTCATTGTTGACATTGGCACTGATTCATGGAGCTCATAACAGATAAATGCTGGTGTCACAGACCCACTGCAGACCCATCTGTCAATATAGGGCAGAGAAAGGAGGTGATGCATGCTGGCCTTAGGGTCCAGGCTGGGGATGGACAACCCCTTCTGAGGAAGCTTGGTTAGCTGTACAGTGTGTGTTGCCACCATTACTATGGTGACTACTGCCTTCCTGTTTTATATGCCTTCCTAAGGCCTCCAAGGTTAGAGACATACCAACTCTTTGCAAAAGCCACTGTATTGTGGTGGAGGTAATCTAGGCTGTGGGGTCATGTTCATTGTGACTAGGGCAGCTGGCTTGACCTATGATCATGGCTTCCTTATCTATCCTTTTGGACCCAGCATTTGAGACTCAGTCTCTGTCAGGTACCTAATACTCTGTATAGCAAACTCAGGAATAAAATATCATTGTTGTTGTTTTCACAGGTGAAGGGACTAAATTTTCCAAGGACACATTGCTAGTGAGTAATGATTTTGAAATTTCTTGCGTGCCTCTCTCTCTCCCAAGTCAGTGCTTTTTAACTACTCTCCTCAAGTTCCTCTCAGCTGTAAAATATGAGTGATGATAATGCTGGTCCTACAAGTTTGTTGTACAGATTAAATGATAGAACTGTGAATACTCCCTTGCCTTTGGATGCATTAGGAAATCATTAAGTGGTTGATAGTATTACCAAAATTAATAAAGAAAACCTTCATCTATAGCAGTACAGTCTTTGCTGGAACATAGCCCTTGCAACTCTTCAGTGTGAGCTACATGAGGTTACCAGAACTGAAAGCAGGTGGCAGGAAAACAATGCAAAGGAATGAATCTCTGTATTGAAATGTCAGGTGCTGTGACATCTGGATGGGAAACATACTGTTGTGCACTTAGAACTATCCAGGTCACTCTTAGATCATTACATGTTGGTCCCAGCATACTTTTCCTTTAAGTAACATTTGCCCTAATAAAAATAAAACTATCAGGTTCTAAGTAAGTTGAGTATATATTGACCTGCAGAGGGCCAGGATTTATGAAGAGAGTTGGAAAGCTTTAATTTGGAATAAAAGAATATAGTCCCTGATAGCTCTGGTAAATGTGAAAACAAATGCAAGCAATATGGTAAAAACATAGGTTTTAGCTAAGAATCCAGATTTTGACTGGAATAACTGATATAGGGCAAGTATCATTCTAGAAAAATCCTTGTGAAAGGAGATTAAGGAATGTGGTCTGGCCACATACATAATTTATATTTAGCCCTTTATGAGGCCAATGAAACAGAAGTGCAAAGCACACTGCTTCTGATGAGAGGAGACATTGAGATGGAGCTTGTTTCATGAAGACTGACTGTATTAGATAGTGACCTCCTTGAGACCAGGGAGTATCATTCATCCCTTTTATCACTAGAACCTGGCTCAGTCCTGGCACAAGGAACCCCCATAAACCTTTGTTGAGGGTAAGAGTGGCCAGTTACAAGTTTGTGTATCAGAAGGAGAGAATGAACAAATTCAGCTTGTCAGCATAAATGCTCATGGCAGTCTTGTCTCAATGGGTGGAACCCTTGGACATTGCTAATGGGGAGCTTGGCCCAGCCAGCTGACCGAGGATAGCATGTTGGGCAGCAGACCATCATCAATCAACAAGCTTCCAGGCCGTACCCAGGATCAGCAGGACGGATGCCCTGTTGTCATGTGTCTGGTGGGCAGCAGGTGGTCTTCAGGCAGATACCTATCTTGGATAGAAGCAATCACAAGGTCTTTGATTAAAAATCCTCAGGGAATGAGAGATAGAAACAAGTTGAAGAGAGCAGCTGGGTTTTTCCAGGTTCACAGCACAACTAGTAAGAATTTGTTGGTTAGGAATTTCAAGGCAAAGAAGTGTAGAAAAGCTGGTCATTGTGTGGAAATATTTCTTAGGGGATTCCAGAATATAAGATGTAAGAAGAGTAACAAGACCACATGGCTCACTGAAATCTTGGGTATCTCTATTGGATAGGAATTCTTGGTGTCCTCTTGTTCAAAGGCTGTTACTGAGCTTCAGAAAGGCTAGAATATGGTTCAGGGGCACATAGTGGCTGTTCCCATCAGTTTCCCTAATTTTACCACCTCAAAGGTTGTTACGAGGTTTTAAATATTAAAAACATTGGAGAAAGAGGCAACAAACACTAGTTTTAGCTCTTCATAATAAACAGTAACCCAATGGTTAGGTAGCTTAACTCTGTTTTTGTGGTGTCTGGTTTATAAATCTTGTGATTTTTAGTAGTGTTTTCCTTTGATATTCTGTACATAGTGAGTTAATAATTACATGGGTCAATATTTATAAATAAAAAATTGTGTTGTGATAAATTTAGATATACATTAATCTTATTCATTTATTGGTAACCTAGTTTGTGTCTGATGGGTGCTCAGAGTCATAAACTTGTAATTACTTTTCTTAAGTAATACTTGTTTTTGAATAGAGATATAAGATAAACGATATTACAGTTGTTAACAGGAAAGGGGAAAAGAAATAAATTTTCTGAGTATAAAACATTCATTGAATGAGACTTGTGAAAGAGTCAGGTACAAACTTTTTGAGAACCAAATCTATGCTTAATGCTGGGAAAGTCACTTTATTCAAAAGGTCTAATTTAATATATGTAACCATGTGAGACAGTTATTGTCCGTCCTTTAGAAAAGCGATTATCAACCATTTTGATCTCATGGCACACATAAACTAATTACTAAAATTCTGCACACACCAAAAAGTGTTATTATATTTTTTTGCAAATCTGACAAAAATAAGTATAATTTTGGTTTATTCACACTTGATGGCTGTTGTTATATTGGCTGTTATCACTTTTTAATTTGACAGTCTAAGGGAAAAAAGCTAAGTGCTCCTGGCTAAATAGTCATGTATTACATGTTTTAAAAATTCATTTTTTATTTTAAAATGTATTCTTATTATTTTACTGTTGTTCAAGTACAGTTGTCTCCATTTTTCCTCAACCAGGCCCTGCTGTCCCACCCATCCCCACCTCCCATGATCGATCCTACCCCCTTTTGGCTTTGTCTATGTGTCCTTCATACATGTTCTTTGATGACTCTTCCCTTTTTATCCCCCGTTATTCCCCTCCTCCTCCCCTCTGGTTATACTCAGTTTGTTCTTTATCTCCATGTCTGGTTATATTTTTCTTGCTTGTTTGTTTTATTAATTAGGTTCCACTTATAAATGAGATCATACGGTATTTGTCTTTCACTGCCTAGCTTATTTCACTTAGTATAATACTGTCCAGATCCATCCATGCTGTCGTGAAGGGTAAGAACTCCTTTCTTTCTGCTGCATAGTATTCTATTATGTAAACATACCATCATTTTTTTAATTGTCAAAAAAGATTTTTATTTTTTATTTTTTTTAATTTTAATTGTTGTTCAAGTACAGTTTTCTGTCTTTTACTCCAATCCCAGCCCCCCCACCCAACCCTCCCCACTTCCCTCCCATTTCCATCCCCCTTAGTTTTGTCCATGTGTCCTTTATATTTGTTCCTGTAAAGCCTTCTTCTTTTTCCCTGCAATTCCCTTCCCTCTCCCCTCTGGACACTGTCAGCCTGTTTTCTATTTCAATTTCTTTGATTATATTTTGCTTGATTGTTTGTTTTGTTGTTTAGGTTCCTATTAAAGGTGAGATAATATGGTATTTGTCTTTCATCTCCTGGCTTATTTCACTCAGCATAATGCTTTCCAGTTCCATCCATGCTGTTGCAAAGGGTAGGAGCTCCTTCTTTCTTTCTGCTGCCTAGAATTCCATTGTGTAAATGTGTCATAGTTTTTTGATCCATTCATTTACTGATGGGAATCTAGGCTGTTTCCAATACTTGGCTATTGTAAATTGTGCTGCTATAAACATTGGGATGCATAGGTTCTTTTGGATTGATGTTTCAGGGTTCTTAGGGTATAATCCTAGCAGTGGAATTCCTGGGTCAAAAGGCAGATCCATTTTTACTTTTCTTAGAAAATTCCATACTGTTTTCCATAGTGGTTGTACCAGTCTGAATCCCACCAATAGTGAACTAGAGTTCCCTTTTCTCCACAACCTCCCCAACACTTGTTGTTTGTTGATTTGTTTATGATGGCCATTCTGACCGGTGTAAAGTGGTATATCATCGTGGTTTTAATTTGCATCTCTCTGATAGCTAGCAATATTGAGCATCTTTTCATGTGTTTCTGGATCCTCTGTATGTCCTCCTTGGAGAAGAGTCTGTTCAAGTCCTTTGCCCCCTTTTTAATTGGGCTACTTGTCTTCTTGGAGTGGAGTCGTGTAAGTCCTTTGTATATTTTGGAGATTGAACCCTTGTCTGAGGTATCATTAGCAAATATGTTTTCCCATACAATTGGTTCTCTTTTTATTTTAATACTGTTTTCTTTAGCCATGAGAAGCCTTTTATTTTGATGAGATTCCATTTGTTAATTCTTTCCTTTATGTTCCTTGCTCTAGGAGTCATATCAGTAAAAATGTTGCTGCATGAAATATCTGAGGTTTTCCTGCCTGTGTTCTCCTCTAGGACTTTAATGGTGTCATGGCTTATATTTAAGTCTTTTGTCCACCTTGAATTTGTTTTTGTGTATGGTGTAATTTGGTGATCAAGTTTCATTTTTTTGCACATAGCTGTTCAGTTCTCCCAACACTACTCATTGAAGAGGCTATCCTTTCTCCATTTTATGTTGCTGCCCCCTTTGTCAAATATTAACTGACCATAGAGACTTGGGTTTATTTCTGGGCTCTCTCTTCTGTTCCATTGGTCTATGTGCCTGTTTTTATGCCTGTACCAGGCTATTTTGATTACAGCGGCCTTGTAATACAGATTGGTATCAGGTATTGTGATCCTTCCTACTTTGCTCTTCTTTCTCCAAATTGCAGATGCTATTCAGGGTCATTTATGGTTCCACACAAATTTTTGAAGTGTTTTTTCTATGTCTGTGAAATATGCCATTGGTATTTTAATAGCTCTTGCATTGAATCTGTAAATTGCTTTGGGTAGTATGGACATTTTGATGATGTTAATTCTTCTAATCCAGAACACGGTACATGTTTCCATTTGTTTGTGTCTTCCTTGATTTCTTTCTTCAGTGTTGTGTAGTTTTCTGCATATAGGTCTTTTACCTCCTTGGTTAGGTTTATTCCTAGGTATTTTATTTTTCTTTTTGCTATATCAAATGGGATTTTTTTTTCTTGATTTCTGCTTCTGCTGTTTCATTGTTGGTATACAAAAATGCCTTTGATTTCTGGATGCTGAGTTTGTATCCTGCTGTTTTGCCAAATTCATTTATTAGGTCAAGCAGCTTTTGGGTGGAGTCTATAGGATTTTCCATCTACAGTATCATGTCATCTGCAAACAGTGACAGTTTTGTTTCTTCCTTTCTGATTAGAATGCCTTTTATTTCTTTTTCTTGTCTGATCGCTGTGGCTGAAACTTCCAATACTATGTTGAATAGAAGTTGTGAAAGTGGACAACCTTGTCTTATTCCTGATCTTAGTGGAAAAGCTTTTAGTTTTTGCCCATTGAGTATGATGTAGGCTGTAGGTGTCTCATATATGGACTTTATTATGTTGAGAAATGTTCCCTTTATTCCCACTTTGCTCAGTGTTTGTATCATAAATGCGTGCTGTACCTTATCAAATGCTTTTTCTGCATCTATTGATATGATTATATGTTTTTTGTATTTGCTTTTGTTTATGTAGTGTATTACATTTACTGATTTGTGAATGTTGAACCATCCTTGCATCCCTGGGATGAATCCCACTTGGTCATGGTGTATGATTTTGTTTAATATATTGTTGGATGCAGTTTGTCAATATTTTGTTGAGGATTTTGGCATCTATGTTCATCAGCGATATTGGCCTGAAGTTTCCTTTCTTTGTTGTGTCTTTATCTGGTTTTTGGATTAGGATGATGCTGGCTTCATAAAAAGTGTTTGGGAGTCTTCCATCTTTATTAATTTTTTGGAATAGTCTGTGAAGGATAGGGGTTATCTCTTCAAAGGCTTTGTAGAATTCTCCTGTAAAACCATCTGGTCCAGGGCTTTTGTGTGTCAGGAGTATTTTGATTACTGCTTCAATTTCATCTGCTGTTATTGGTCTGTTCAGGCTTTCTGCTACTTGTTCATTGAGATTTGGAAAATTATATTTTTTCTAAAATTTGTCCATTTCACCTAGGTTTTCAAATTTCTTGGCATACAGCTCTTCATAGTAGTTTATTATAATCCTTTGTATTTCTGTGGTATCAGTTGTGATCTCTCCTCTTTCATTTCTGATTGTGTTTATTTGGTCCTCTCTCTTTTTTTTCTTGATGACCCAGCTTAAAGGGTTCTCAACTTTGTTTATCTTTTCAAAGAACCAGCTCCTGGATTCATTGATCCTTACAATTGTGCTTTTAGTTTCTGTGTTGTTTAACTCTGCTCTGATCTTGGTTATTTCCTTTCTTCTACTTGCTCTGGGCTATCTTTGTTGTTGTTCCTCGAGTTCTTGTAGGCGTAGAGTTAGCTTGTTTTTTTGCAATGTTTCTATCTTCTTATGTAGGCCTGTATTGCTATGAACTTCCCTCTCAGGACTGCCTTTGCTGTGTCCCATAAGTTTTGGGTTGTCATGAGTTCATTTACATTTGTTTCCAGAAACTTTTTGATTTGTTTCCCAATTTCATTCTTGATTAATTCTTTGTTTAATAGCGTGCTATTAAAGCTCCATGATTTTAAGTGTTTGGGTTTTTATTCCTTGGGGTTTTTTGTAGTTTCAGTTCCTTGTGTTTGGAGAAAATGCTTGATATGATTTCAGTTTTCTTGAATTTGTTGAGGCTTGTTTTGTGTCCTATCACGTGATGTATCTTTGAAAATGTTCCATATTCACTTGAAAAGAATGTGCATTTAGCTTCTTTGGATGAAGAGCTCTCTATATATCAGTTCAATCAATTTTATCTAGGGTATTGTTTAATGCTACAATATCTTTGTTGATATTTTGTTTGGAATATCTGTCCATTTTTGACAAAGGGGTGTTAAAATCCCTCACTATAATTGTGTTGCTGTGAATATCTTTCTTGAAGTCCTCTAAGATTTTCTTTATGTGTTTGGGTGCTCCTATATTGGTCTATATATATTTACAACATTTATTTCTTCTTGATGGATTCTTCCATTGAATATTATGGAGTGACCTTCTGCATCTCTCTTTATGGTCCTTTTTTTTGAAGCCTATTTTGTCTGATATGTGTATTGGTACCCCGGGGTTTTTTTTTTTTTCCTGTTTATTTGCTTGGAAAATTTGTTTCCAGCCTCTCACTTTCAGTCTGTTTAGGTCTTTTGTCCTCAGGTAGGTCTCTTGTAGCAGCATATGTGTGGGTCATTCTTCCTTATCTATTCAGCTATTCTATGTCTTTTGATTGGAGCATTTAATGCATTTATATTTAAGGTTATTATTGATAGGTACTTATTCATTGCCATTTTCATACCTGTGTACCTCTCTGTCTTTCTTTTCCTTCCTTTCCTTAGAGCAGTCCTTTTAGCATCTGTTGCAGAGCTGATTTGGTGAAGATATATTCTTTTAGACTGCTTTTGTCTTGGAAGCTCTTTATTTGGCCTTCTATCTTGATTGAGAACCTTGGTGGGTAAAGTAGCCTTGGTTGCAGGCCTCTGGTTCTCATTAGTTGTAATATTTCATTCCATTCTCTTTTTGCTTGGAGCATTTCCATTGGGAAGTCAGCTGCCAACCTTATCGGGGCTCCCTTGTATGTTATTTCCTGTTTCTCCCTTGCTGCCTTTAGGATTCTCTCTTTGTCTCAGAATTTTGCCATTTTAATTACGATGTGTCTTGAAGTGGGCCTCTTTGGGATCCTCTTGATTGGGACTCTCTGTGTTTTCTGGATTTGTGTGACTCTTTCTCTCATCAAGTTAGGGAAATTTTCCATCATTACTTTTTAAAATTGGTTTTCTATCCCTTGCTCTTCCCCTTCTCCTTCTGGTATCCCTATTATTTGGATATGATTACGTTGCATATTGTCTTGCACTTCTCTTAATCCCTCTTCATTCTTTCTGAGCCTCTTTTCCTTTTCCTGTTCTTTCTGGGTGATTTTTAATACTTTGTCCTCCATCTCACTGATCTAATCTTCTGCTTTATTGATCTTGCTTTTGATTCCTTCCACTGTGTTCTTCAGTTCAGAAATTGTATTCTTCATTTCCTCTTGGCCCTTGTTGATGGTTTCTATTTCCTTTTTCATGTTGATATAGTTTGCAGTGGGATCATTGTAGCTCCCCTGTAGTTTCTGGTAGCTCATTGTGAGCTCATTGAACTTCCTGGTAACCAGTACTTTGAATTCAATATCTGATAGCTGACTTGCCTCCATTTCACTTAGCATTCTTTCTGAGGCTTCCTCCTTTCCTTTCACTGGGTATTGTTTCTTTGTTTTTCCATTGTTTGTGAGACTCTTCTTGTTAGCTTCAGTTTCTTAAATTGATCTGTTCTGACTCCTTGGGTTTATGATGTGATCTTCTGTGAGATTCAGTCGTGTAATCTCCTTGATCTCCTGAGCTCACCGGTCCTGGGCTGTCCTTTTATTTGGCTCTGTGTTTGTCTTTGGGTTTTGATTGTTATTGGATCTCTCTTTTGTGGATCCTTCCTACCAGCGTGTTAACTGATGGTCATTCTGTCCACCACCTCTTGTAATTTGTTGTGTTGGTGAGGGCAGGTTTTGTTGAAGCTGGTTCTTCCATGTGTACAAGGTTTTGGGGATTCTCTCTTGCTCTCGTTCAGTTGTTTGTTCTGGGTAATTTCTCCACTATTTAGTTGTATTTACAGATGGGTCCTGGATTGAGGTTTGTGTGTAGTTTCCACTCCCTCCTTCACCTTCTTCTGTTGTTATCTGTTGGTGGTCCCTTTGTTGTTGGGTTTCCTCTTCCAGTGGGTATCCTGGTGGTCATTGCTTCCACCTACTCTTTTTTTGTGATCTGTTGGAGGGAGAGGCAAAATAGTTTAAGACAGCAGAATAGTATTCTGTGATATTTACAGTAGCAGCTGGTAGAGAAGAGATAGGAGGCTCTTTTGCTATGTATAGTGTTAACTGATCTTCAACCCAACTAGCCACTTTTAAGAAAGGATGGAAAGAAGATAGGCTCTTGTTGGGGAGGGCAGGATTGTGAGTTGGATCTAGAAAGCAGTGAGGTTGTAGGAGGTTAGATTCTGGGGTAAGGTGAAAATAAAGGATAGTAAATAGTTGTAGTGTGTGAGAGAATAAAGTTAACCACTACAATAATAGAGTGTAGGAAACTGTGAAGTGGGCTAAGATCCGGAAGTGGTGTTGTGAAGTATTTACAATTGTATGGAACACCTATTATTTACAAAAATATTAGAACAACACTCATATGACAGAATCTATGTGATGTGGAAAATATGAATAGGGAATAGAGGACTTTGAGCACTGTGCTAAAGGAACACAAGTGATGTGAAGGACAGTAAATTAGCAATACACTGTGGAAGAGAGAACAGGGGAAACCTGGCAAATGATACAATATAATCTTCCAAGCAAAGAAGACTAAACAGAAAGAAGAGGAATACAAAAACACTATTAAAACAAAAGATATAAGAATAATGAAAAAATAATAATAATAAAAATATGCAGTAACTTGTAATTTCTCTAAAATAACAAAATGAAATTTGTCTCTCTGTCTCAGCTATTGTCATACCCCCTCTTTGGGTCCACTTCTTGTCCTTTCCCAGTTCCAAGATTTTTGTCTCACTTGTGGGTATTAAAAAAAAAAAGGCAGGAGAAGGGAGGAAGAAGAGATAAAATTGGAAAGTGAGCAAGGAAGAAGGAATAAAACAAGAAAGAAGGAAAGAGAAGAAAAATGTATTGAAAGATAAAACAATAATAAAAATGTAAAAAATAAAAGATTACTTAAAAACACACACACACACACACACATACACACCTCTTGTTGGTTTCAAACTGGCCATACCGGTTTTTCTGGTCTTGCTGGATTGAGCAGGCTGAGGGGTGATTGGTGTGGTGTTTCTCCCTTCTCAATATGTACACCACCAGTGTTGGGAACACTCTCCCAAGAGCTGGTCTGGTACCTCTCCCCTGAGTCCTTGGTAGGGGATCAAGTCTTCTTCAGAGTGCTCTTTCCCTGGGGTTATCGCTGTAGGCTGGGGTGTGGGGCATGCATGCTCAGCCCGGCTGCCTGGATCTGGTAGGTTTGGGTGCAAACCCTTCCCAGTGCCAAGGGGGAATGCAGGACATTCCACATAACCTCGGGATTGCTGCCTGGCTGGGTAGGGAGTAGGCCGAGCGGCTGTTGCAGTAGAATTCCCCAAACAGTTTTACTTTTTGAGAAATTCCTCCTATTCAAGCCTGCTGCTCAGTATAGCCCAATTCTCCAACCAGACCAGTGACTGTCAGGGTCAGTTCAAGTCACTGCGGGACTCTCATACTCTGTGGGTGATCATGGCCTGTGTGTGTTTGCCTCTTTGTCTTTTTCCCCTCTCTTCAACTTCAAGCAACCAGGTCTCTCTTGGTGCTGCTCAAACCCTGCTTGGTTGGGAAGGGAGGGAGCAGTTGACCTGGCTCTCTCCCAAGGACTCTGTGGCAGGCCCACTGCTCCCAAGGAGTCTGTGATAGACATGGAGCCAGTGCCGGGTCCAAGCGTTGGGTGCTGTGCCTGTGGCTACAGCTGCCTGGTCCCGTGCTGGTCCCTGGGACCTTATTGCCCTGCGGCACTCTCCTTACTGTCTGGTTTTTCAGTGTCCACTACAGTTTTTGGTCTCTTATTTTCATATATGCTGGGGTGCTGTTGGCTGTATGCTCTGTTCCTCCATAGATTGGCCAGGTTTTTCTCCTGCGTGTAGGGGGAAATGGAATTTGCTCTTTTACTCTGATGCCATCTTCCCTCCATACTATAGCTTTTTGATCCATTCATTTACTGATGGGCACTTAGGTTGCTTCCAACACTTGGCTATTGTAATTTGTGCTGCTACAAACACTGGCATGCATAGGTTCTTTTGGATTGGTGTTTCAGGATTCTTGTTTTTAAAAATTCTTGCAGCACACTCATGTACTGGCACACACCAGTTGAAAATTGCTGCTTAGAAGTAAGAAATAGAAATATGGAAACTGAGAAAAGTTGAATAAGCTCATAACTAATACATGTATAGACCAGGATTAAAATCCACCTGTAAAGCCACTCTTGGACTGTATCTCATGGTCTATTTTATAAATTATGTACAAAAAGTTGAAATGTCAGCCAGAGTTTGGTGCATTTTAATCAGGTAGGGATTTAGTTCAAGCATTTGGAGCCTACAAGTGCAGGGAAAGTTGTAAGGCACCAGTTCTGGCACAAGCCCCTTGCTGAGTCCTAGCACCATGCAGGTGTAACATATGGGATAACATTGCCTTTAGGCATCCCTTAGTGACATGTCAGCACAGGAACCTTCACTGTGTCCTCAGTTGTCTGAGGAGTATGGAGGAGGGACAACTGTCTTGTAATCCAGGACATGGTCATTGCTTCTGGGAGCTAATGCATAAATGCTGCGGAGCTTCTGTAGAGAAGCTTTGTGTCTCCATAACCAGAATAGCCAGCAACCACTTCCCAGAGCCACAGCAAGATGTTCTTGGCCTCAGTTCTGCCTCCACATATGAACTGAGTATATGTGCCAGGCAGAACTTGATTTTCATATATAATCCTGTGTTGCAATGGAGTCTGGGAAATAAAAATTTTAGCTTTGCAGCTTCTCAACTAGAAGGAGGAGAGAATAACGGATAAGTAAGCCATTCCATAAAGGGTTTTATTATTAATTAAAATTATTACTGTCTGGATTTTCTAACTTGATATATCACAAAACGGCAAGCTACTGTGAAATGACTACCTGTCTTTTTAGTCTCTGCTACTCTCAATGTCCTCAGGATGCTACTGACTGAGGAGGATCTCAGCTTTGGACATGATTCTTGCACTTTTTATGAGTGTGTAAAGCCATTTGTGTCTAATGGCAGTTTTATGGTCCACTGACTGTTCTAAAATGTAGCATTTTACAGACCATGGATTGTGACGTGTTTATAATAGGGGCTTAATCTGGGAATATTGTAAAGGGAGTTTGTGAATATAATTTAGCATTAGACAAACTCTCTCTAGGTGTCAAATAGAACATTAGATTAATATTTGGGCCTTGGATTTCAAGGTTAGTTTTTGTCCTCCTTCGAGAGTCATAGTGATATTAATAAGTGACCTGAAGATTGAAATCTGAATTGCTTTGATGGCAGATCAGGACTTATGAATTTGCATTAGTGCTAAAAACAGCAGAGGAGTAGCATAATTAACATACATGAAATTCCATTTCCTACTACAAAGAAAAACTTGTTTTTATCATAACAAGCAATGTCAATAGTCTTAGTTATTAAATGTGAAGATACTCATTTCTACAAGTTTGTGGGCTTTTTCTAAACCTGCAGCATGTATTTTATTACATGTTGACCTTTTCTCTAACTCTTTCAATCATGTACTATTTAATGGCACAAGTGTTTATTTCTTCTCCAAGATGTTCAGTTCCTAAAATCAAATAGCTAAATCATATTCTTATACTTTGTCTGAAGTGTTTCCATACTTTCATTAGTGTAGACATATTTCCTAGCTCTCTAAGTACTTTTATGGAGACCATAATTCAAGGCAGAGGGGACATTATACTACTTAAGTGATTATCCTGTTCTAAAATACTCCAGAAAACTCAGTGTTCAGAAGAGGACTAGAAGAGGACTAAACGGGAACTTGGAAATGCCATGGCAGTAAAAAATGATTCAATATTTTATACTCAGAAATTTGAAGTGTACTTCAGTTTTTATTTTAATTTTTCTGGTGAGTTTTCTTCCATCAGTAAGATTTTGTTAAAATAATTTTCTTGGGGAACTTAACTATTAATCAGTGAAAAGAGACTTAAGGGAGAACTGATGACATCACACAATTACTACATGACAGATAAGTGCTTATGATAGATAGGAGTTTGTCCTGTTATACAGGACAAAGGCATCTACACAGTTGTCATCTGTCTGTGGGTATGTTCTGGGATAATGTAGGCCTGAGTACACACATGTGTTGCTTTACTCAGGGGTCTGTCTGCCTCAGTCAGTGTGGTTATGGGGGTTCTGTGTCTGCACTTATCTTGGTCTGTCATGTGTCACATGTGAACAAACATGACAAGAAGGATTAGTATAGTGAGTGTGACTTTGTGTTTATGTGTGTATATAAAAGAACATAAAAGTGGGTAATTTGCATATGAACAAGGCTATATTCCTTTGTACTTGTTTCTAAGACATTTGGTTACCAATATTGATTGGCTGTGTCCTGCTAAACTTTCTGCCATCTTGGCCACTCACCTTCACCATGATGGAGCATCAGTGGTATCACTCATATCTTTGCTTTTTCAGAATCTCCAGACTGGATTTCAGAGCTCAACCAGGAATCAAAAGGTAACACTGATGGCAGCCCACTCTCAAACGACAAAAACTAGGGAGGTATCTGATGCAGCAACAAGAAATCTACAGGTATGAGGTCATTGCTGACTGTTTTGAATTTTAATACAGTGCTTCACAAGTTGATTTTAGCAAGCAAAATATTCCCCTCTGCACAGTTCTCCCATACCTGTTCTTTCAAATAATTTGCAACTTACTAAAATGCCTTGCTACTTCTAGTGTCTTCTCTTTATCTTGGAGTTGAATGAGGAGAATATTAGTGTGAGCTGAACAGAGTCTTAACTCAGAGAAAAGAAGCCACTGATCTTTGGTTGGAAGACAGAACAGATATAGTTAAGGGTGAGAAGAGGATTCAGGAAAAGATGACTAGCAGGCATTTCTGGCAATGTTTACATGAAGACACCAAATGAAAATCTGAGTCACTGATATATTTAGCAGCACAACTGTTCTCAACAGCAGCAGCAAATGGTTTCACAGATAACAGGGGAAATGTTTGGTTCTGCAGACTTGCCAGCCAAAACGGAAGAAAACCTGAAAAACAATGTCAGGTGTTATTTAGCAGCTGTAAACTCTCAGAGACAGTCTCCAATGTGAGGTTCATGGACTTTAAAGCCGATGTGGCCAGCAACAAATTGCCCCCAAATTTATATAAACAAGGGCAAGGGATTGCATTCCAGAAATATAGAGACTCTTATTCTCATTTTGGGTTTGCTTTCTGGCAATCAGTTCTAGAGACTCTTCAATGTAAGTATATTTCCTCTTCAGGCTTCCTTGGTTACCCATGGCTGGCTTTTCTCCTTGATATGTCTGTGGACTCCATTCCTGTCAGATTTTATTACTCAGGGTATCCTAGTTGAGGCAGATTGGGAGTCATATGATTACATGCAGACACATGGGAGAGACCTTCAACATTTGAGTGTTGGCCAGTAAAAGTTATCCTAACCAGCAGCAACTATTCAATGAATTTGTCAAAGATGCACTGTGTTTGGAAAAATATCTCCTCCTTCACTGAGCTCCATGTGAAATTTCCTTCCTCCCTGCTTTGTTTCTGTGTTTCAAATCTCCTTCCTTCCAGCTCTGATTTAATCTCACCTGTAGATTAGCACCTGCTCTCTGGTTTGATATTCCTGTTCAGTACCAATCTTGGGCTTCCTGTGATAGATGGCTTGCTAAAATGTACTCATCCTGCCTCATCTTGCTGACTCAGACTCTAATAGATAAAGGGGCAAGTCTGCCCTCATAGGATGGATATTTACCAAGTGCCCACATGTGCACTAAATCTGAGACCCTACTGACCTTGTTATTAATTGAGTTTATCAGCAGGGTTCAGTGCAGAAAACAGAGGTTCACCACTTATTTCAATACCAGTGTCGGGGCTTGTAGGGAGTTTGAGGTTTACAGTCATTGGAAAGGTTAGGGAAAAGGGCAGGAAAGTCTCTACTAACCCATCACTGAAGTGCAGGGCTCTTCAGACTCATCTGGAGGCCATGACAAATCTCAAGAGTCTCTGGAAGCTTCCACAAAATGCAGTGTTAAAATGAGAGGTCTATGAAATACTGCTCAGAAGCTACATGGCTCTCATACCTTCTCACACACATGGACACATCTTTTTCTGGAATTATCGCTCTTGATTGGGACAAGTGTTGGGTTCACCTTGTAAAAATGAGATGGATCTTCCACCAAAAATTTGGTTCAGATATCAAGACATGATATCCATGCATTTATTACAAAAGGATGAAAGGTTTATCACTCACACAGTGAAACTTTCTTCTTTAAAGTTTGTAAAATTACAGGAAGGTAGAAAGAATGAAAATAATGTTCATTTTTGGGATTTCTTCTGTATCTGTCAAAATCTTTAATTTGAGAAGATGTAGGTGAGATAGGTGTGAGTGGAGTCCACTTCCTCCTGTGCATGGGTGGAACGCCTAGCTGATCTTCTGAGAAACAGAGTGAACAGCAAACGGTATGCCGTTTAGAGTCCAAAACTGTAGAGGACATTGAAAAATCAGATGGTAAGAAGAGTGCTGTGGGACAATAAGGTCCCTGGGACCAGCACAGGGACCAGGGCAGCTGCAGCCCCAGGCCTGGAGCCCACTGGGTCTGCCACAGAATTCCTGGGAGAAAGCCAGGTCAACAGCTCCCTCCCCTGCCAAACAAGGTTTGAGCAGCACCAGGATGGACCTGGATGGTTGAAGTTGCTGCAGGGAATAAGGAAGAAGTGGCAAACCAAAAGGACAGTGTGCACCTCCTGAGACTGTGGATGAAGGTTGGGAAGAGGTGGGCCATCACAGACCCTGACCCAGAGAGTCCCCAGTCTGGTTAGATAGTTGGGTTGTTTGAGAGGCCAGGTACTTGTTTGGAGCAACAGGATTGAATAGGTGGACATTTTCAAAAACAAAAAGAGGCACTCAGCATCTGTTTAGGGAATTCTCACACAGCAGCTGCCCCCACCTTCCCTGTGTGTGCTGCCTCCACAGCAGCCTCAGCTGTGGCTGCTGCCAGTACCACCACTGCTGCCAGGACCGCTACTGAGCCCCTATCCCTGGCTGTAACAGCCAAAGGGCCCAGCCACACCTGCGACCCCAGTGGTGCCCCACCGACCCAGCTGCCCCCAACCCTGTCACAGTTGCTCCTGCAGCAGCTGGAGGCTGGTAGGCACTGACACCTTTGCCCTCAAAGTGACTGCACTCCTGTTCTAGGAGGCCCAGCACTCATGCCCACAGCCCCAGGGCAGAAAGCACCAGACCCCGCCACCCCAACGCCCAGCCACTGCAGCAGTAGCAGAGGCTGCATGCTCACACCTGA
>PVKM010011833.1:0-32622 GCA_004027735.1 Carollia perspicillata | reverse complement strand
TTGAAGGCCAGGGTAAACTATCTGGCTCACCAAATTCACACAAATTGAATCCCGTTCAGATAAAATATGTGCAGCTTATGCTAATGTTAGGTATGCTATAAGGGACACACCTGATCATGAGTAAGTCTGGAGAATTGTAAGTGGAATGGTGTGTTAACATATAATGTGAAAATATAAATCTTTCTCTCCATATGCATGCATATACATCTATACATACATACATACATACATATACACACATACATATGTGTGTGCATTTATGTATATATGTTTACATATGGTTTTGAAGTATATTATTTAATTCAAGATACACATTATTTCATAGGAATGTGCATGCAAACTACACACACAAACATGCACACACATACACACACTCTAAGTAAATAAATCAAAATAAATGTTATAAATATTTAGAAATTTTACATTTTATTATACTTTAATTATTAGATAGAAATAACTTTTGCAGTGTTTTGTGAAGGTATATATTTCTTGGCAATTCTGTTATGATACTATTGAATTTTTGTACATCTTCCCAAGACTAAATTGCATTACCATAGATGCAATTATGAGTTATGCCACAGTAAACACTCTGCAAATCCTTCCAGGATTTATTCCAACTAGTAAACATCTTAGATTTTGTTCTCTAGCAACACAAAGAGTTTTAAAAACTACCAATCCCTTTCAACCACAGGTTTAAAACAAAATGACTGAAATTGGCTGTTTAAAAAGAACAGTGCCGTATTTCTGCAGTTCCAATGTTGGAGAACTAGTCCACCAACTTCCCTCCATCTGAGCATTTGGGTTCCCACACTGACCTACCAGTGTGCCAGGGTCAAGGACTCAAAAAGTAACTATTGAAATATATAAAAGACCCAAGGGATAAGGACAGGCAGTCCTGATAAAAGCAATTGTGAGAAGTCATCAGAAACTATGCAGCCATGTTCTGTGAAAAAAAAAAGACATTTATTAAAGAAAATACAAGAAACATTGTACATAAGAAAATGACGTCTCACTCACCTTCAAAGCAGGTAACTTGGGATCTCACACAGTTCTCCCAGAGTCTCATCCACTGTTCAAAATGCTCTGCAAAATCCTTTGTTGGAATCACCATCTGCCACCCCATTGCATTTTCCTGAATCTCACTGACCATCTGAAATCTCTTCCTTTTCAAAGGTGATTTTAGTTTTAGGAAAAGCCATAGTCACAGGGCACCATAACTGGGCTGTAAGAGGGCTGAGTCATCTGGGTGATGTGATGTTTTACCAAGAAACTCTTTGTGAGACATGATGCATTAGCTGCCACGTTGTTTTGATGAAGCTGCCAATCACCAGTTGCCCAACTGTGGCCATTTATGTCATATTGCATCTCTCAACTGATAAAGAACATTGAGGTAGTATTCATTAACTGTATGGCCTGGAAAGGCATACTCATGATGGACAACACCTTCCCGATCCAAAAACACAGTTAACAGGGTATCAATCTTGCTGCGACTTTGCCACGCCTTCTTCAGGAAGGGAGAACCAAGCAACTTCCATTGGGATGACTGGGCTTTCATTTCTGGACCATGGCCATAGACCCAGGATTTATCTCCAGTTATGACTTTCTTGAGGAAATCTGGTTCATTGGTAGCAGTTTGAATCAAGTCATTAGCAACTACAACACGATATTCCTCCTCCCTGGTAGCAGAAGCCATGGAACAAATTTTGCTACAGAAGATTTTGTGCCAAGATCCTACATCAAAATCTTGGACACAGCAGTTTTTGGGAATCCCCAGATGAGCTTCTAGTTCTCTCACTGTCAGTTGCTGATCTGTGTCGATTGCAGCCCATACACGTTAAACATTCTCAGGTGTTCTGCTTGTTGCAGGCCTTCCAGAATATGGATCACTTTCCACAGATTCTCGACCATCTTTGAAGCATTTGTGCCACACTTTTATTTGTGCTGCACTTATGGTATCATCCCCAAAAGCCTTCTGAATCATCCAAATGGTTTCTGTGGAGGAGTGTTCAGTTTTAACACAAAACTTGATGCAGATTTGTTGCTCTACTCACTCAGTCATTTTGAATGTGACAGCCACACAGTACACATGCTCACTCAACACCATATACCATCCCCATGGACTAGTACAGTGAAGTCATCATTGTTCAAACATGTGCATTCCAGTCCACTCTCCTTCGCTGCCAGGTAATATCAACATCGCACAAACTGTTCTCGTTATATTAATGATGGTTGGACTTTTTCTGGACAGACCTTCATAAAGTGTGGATACAGTAAACAAACCATTTTACTCTTAATCCAGATTAAGTCAGTGAACCTGCCAATGCCTTATTTCCTTCACTGGGAAAATGAGAATGCTGCCCAGAACATGGAGAAATAAGTCTAATATATGAATAATGCAGATCTTTACATGTTCATTCATGGAGTTGTGGTCTTCAAAAGTGGGTATCCCAAGGGATATGCCAATTGGGCCATTAGCGTGCAGGAGACACACACTTTTTTTCTATTGTTTTACATACTAAAAATAAGTTAATTAAGCTTTTAAATATTTAATCCATAGCTTGGCACTAGTGCCCCTCATGGCCTTCATGTCAGACAATTGTGTTTCAGGCACAGTTGCAAGCACACCTAAGAGAAGCCTGGGGGTCCTTCAGTGGGGATATTGACAGTGGCATCTCTAATGGTAATATGTATTATACTAATTAGACTATAGCAAACTCCATATATGCAAAAGTGATTTTGAAGATCCTTTTAAATAAAGTATCGGTTGAGATAACAATGATATATCAATCTATAAGCAAGACAATGGGAAAGCTAACAAGTCTACACTTAACTATGAGTTTACAATCTGTCCTTCTATAGGTAAAAGCAATGGTGGCCTACTGGGATCTATAACTCAAAATATTAAGACTATTTGATACAAAGATTTGTATCCATAATTATGAATATAACCTCATTCATGTATGCTTTGCATTGAGAAATTAGTTTATGATAACATCAAGCTTAACAATTCAGAAGGCATTTAAATATTTTTAAGAGTATCAATTTACGTTGGTCTTTCAAAATGATTATTGGTATTTGCATTAAAGTTTTCCATGTATATAATTTATAATACACATATATGTATTAGGAGGGTGTGCTCAAAATTTATTGTTGTTAGGAGAGCATGTATGAAGAAGTTTGGAGACTTGTGCATTGAAGGCCTATGTGCTTTGACACAAATATTAGGGACCTTTGGTGCAAAAAGGGAATGCAATGACAAGGGGGCCTAAGATGCTGCCTAGAACTAGATGATTCATCTCCGGGTTATGTGCAGATGTGACAATGTGAGAAACGAACACATTTCGCTCATTTTACTAATATCTATTAAGACCACAATATAAAGGTGGGAATGCCTGTGCTGAGAATAAAGAGGTCACGCCAGGCAAAAGGAAGCATTTAAAATCGGTGAAAAGTGTGTTACATGTGGAACCATGGAGGATTTATCCTTCCTCAGCCCAGCGTACCTGTTGGCTCCTTCCTGGCTCTGTGAAAGGGACTGAATTACTGAACTTACTTTACATGACTAACTGTGACTGAAAGTGAGTAGCATACAACTCAGACTGGTTAGGGAGATGCTGGAATTCTTGTATGCAGAGCTCTTGCCACAAGGCCTGCATTTTCTAATTGCTACCGAAGTTATTTCATCAGAGGCTGTGTTCATTTCAGTGGGAGCATTTTTATTTTAACTCAGTATTGGATTTCCCGGACCTAGCATCTTGTTTTAACATGACAGCAATTGCTAGAGAATAAACAACTAAGTAAATAAAACATCAAGTACACTCAGTGTCAGCGGGAGATGGCTGGAAGAGGCAGGTCTGAGAGAATAGCCATATTTTTGGTTTACCTATTTCTTAAGGATAATCCAGTAGGAGCTTGAAGGCAGTCAGGAAACAGTATGTGTGTGTATCTGTAAAAATATAATATAATATAATATAATATAATATAATATAATATAATATAATATAATATAATATAATGTAATATAATGTAATAATATAATATAATATAAGTATCGATATTTAATATTATATTATTTATATTATATTAATATATGATTATATAATATTATATATATGTATAGCTGATAAATATAACTTCATTTGTATATATCCTGTGCCACAAAGGTAGACAGAACTGCATAAGCAAGCATGTCATATGAGCATAAAGTTCAGGATCAAATATTTTAGTGGCTTAAATGTATAAATGCTTATATAATTAATATTAATTCACCAGCTACATGCTTAAGTCTTTGTTTACTTTTAAGTTTTCCCTTTCTACAAGTTGATACTTTATTTTTTAAATTATGCATAAATTCCTATGTCAATATATAATGCTGTTCCTGGCCACTTTTGATAAAATCTGTATGTGATGCATAATAAGGAATTTATGTTATGAAGTTAAGGCTCAGCTACAGGTAACTTATAATATCCTGATAACCTACATTTTATCTTGTGATACACATTTTTTAAGTTATAATAAACCTCAATTAGTGATAAGGACCTTTACTTTGAACTATCATACTCAATATTTTCAATTTCTTACACAATTTTATAGTTACAAGTATTAGTTAAGTTTTTTGAAGACTTTTCTTTTAATATATTAAAAATCAGCCCTGGCTGGTGTAGTTCAGCGAGTTGAGTTGGGGCCTGCAAACCAAAGGGTCACAGGTTTGATTCCCAGTCAGGGCATATGCCTAGGTTGCAAGCCAGGTCCCCAGTAGGGTGTGTGTAAAAGCCAACCACACACTGATGTTTCTCTCCCTCCTCTTCTCTCTAAAAATAAATAAATAAAATCTTTTTAAAAGATCATCATTATTTGACTTTCAATATAATATTTTAAAAATAATTTTTAAATGTTAACTTCCTTTAAAGTATTTCCATATAATATATATTAATTAAAATGTAAATTGATTTCTTTACCATATTTGAACATATTATTATTAAACTAAAACTCCAACTGTTTTTATCCTGCAAGGTTAATTTTTAATTATATCTTATTAAAATACATTACTGAACATCAAGAAACTAAAATATCTTTAGTTTAAATAATAATATGGCAAGATATAGATATTGAATAATGGTGTAAATAGATACTACAGAAGATGAAAATAATATCATTTGCATAAAACCTACAAATTACTGAAAATGACATACTCCTTGTTTCATGTATTTAGTGTATTTTTTATTTCCCACTGAATATTCCTACATGATTAAAAATGTAGTAATCTGGATGAATGCTAGCAAAAATAACAAAACCAGGCTGATTGATCCCATTACATATCTATGTTATTCAATCCAGAGCTTTTATTCTTAACAAATGACAATAATTTCTAATTGGTGCCCACAGATATTTTTCAAATTTTAAACATGAACTGTTCTCAACAGCCCCCTCACCCACCCTCAACTCTCTGCAGACAAATTCACTCTCCATTTTGCACAGAAGAGGAGCCATCTCTTGTAAACTCCTTCGGTTCCTCCTTTTAAAACTCACAATTACACGCAATCTCCGACTCCCTTTTCTACCTCAGTGCATTCCTCCTTTTCTGCAGAGCTCATCACCAGCTAATACCCTTGATCCCATCTCTTACCTTACATCCAGATTTTACTCAACTGTTCTCATGGATTTTCTTTCTTCTTTTTTTTTCTTTTAAATTATTTATTTGGACTGTGGTGACCAAATAAATCCCCCCTCACAAAAAAAAAAAAAAAACAAACAAACAAATGAACAAAATAAACAAAGATAAAACCCATTTCAACCTGTAATTAGAATTTACATCCCTCAATTTCCCCTTAAGGACTCAGGCTTCTCCTTATCTCAACTGACACTGGACATCTTTCCGTGTGACACTGTCATGAAGCCGTTAACTTTGTCCCTTGCCTGGCACCAGCACTAACTCTCTCTGTGACCTGAGGGAAGTGACTTAATTTTGTTGTACCTTTGATTCCTCATGACTAAAAGCAGCAGTAATAATAGTACCAACCTCCTTATGTTGTTGTAAGGATTAAATGCTCGTGTATAACCAAGGGCCAGTAAGTGATATATAAAGTACTGTATGGTCAATTAAAACAATCTCACTGTTAAAAACACCATCAGATAGCTTTTAGGGACTTGACTCTCTCACTTCCCACCTGTTCATTTAAAATGCCAGTAACCTGACCCACCATTGTTATTCCAACTTCTGCCTTGGTCCCCTGGCTCTTCACTCTTCACAGACTTCATTTCTGACATGTATGCCACTGTTGACCACCTCCTTGAACCTCACTCCTTGCATCCACAGACATTCGTCTCCGCTCGCACCTGTCACCCTCAGTTACTCCTCGGTTACTCTGTTCTCTTCCAGCACTCACTTATATCCTTGGACTTTCCCTGAGCATCTGTCTGTATGTCACCTTCTCCTCCTTATCTAGATGTTCTTCTTCTGTTCCACCTATAATCCTCAAGTTAATATTCAAAATTTATTTATTAATGATATGTAACAATATATGGTCCCCCAAACTTCTGGAATAGTAAACATGATTCAGAGTTATCTGATCCTTTCTCTTAGTCCTAGTTTCCTCGTTTTTCTTCCAAGAGCACAAATCTAACCAGTTACCTCACTATATAGCACTCTCATGCTTTTTTAATGCAAATTAAATCAAATAGTCCATCTTCTGGGCCTTGCTTTAAATCCAACAAATCATTTTCAGGTGTGTCTATATTGATTGAATCCATCTAGCACACTTCCTTTTACTCATAATCATATCCTACCGACTGTGTATGATGTCTTTCTAAACTATTCCCCCATTAATGGGTACTCTTTGGCTCTCTTTGTTTCTTTGTAATAGTCAAGTCCTTACAAATCTATTTCTCTACTATAAAACTCTAAAGTATAGATCTGTATGCATTTCTTCTAGAACTGTTATGATATATTCGCAGACTGGCAGCCTGGCCGGCCATGTGGTGTTTTCGGCCAACAGCTGTCTTATTAGTCCACAGGGAATTTCTCTGTTATTGTTTCAATTCAGAACTGAATTTTTGTTCCCTGGATTTTGGCTTTAGAAAATGGCTAGGTGAGACCTGTTCTTGTAGTGGACGTGTTGTAGTTGGTTTTGCTTGCCCAGCATGTTTTCATTATTCTGGTGAAAATATTTAAAATATTCCTGATCATACTGCTCAAGTGCAGTTGTTATTTATGGTGTGAGTTATAGAGCAATTAATACATGAGGCAAAGACATAATGTAGCAGTATACCAATAATTCAGTTTCATGATCAGTGGGGATTTTTGTGTGCTTGTTTTCTGCTCCTTTCTTTTTTGTTTTTTCTTCATATTCATGGTTTTTAATTCCAAGTTTTTCAGGGAGCACTGAAGATAGACATGTGGCTCAGCCCTTAGAAGTAAGAATAGTTTATTTACTGTCTGTAATTATTTGTCCAGAGATAGGCATGTAACTTAATCCACATTAATGGAACTCAACTTGGAGAATTTTAATTAATTGGCTGGGAAGGAAATACACAATTTTAAACTCTCAGGAAACTGTAAACCTGAGTCACAGAGCAGCTCTCAGGTTGAGAGCCTGCCCAGGAGTGATGTCAACCTTGAGAAAAGCCAAACCAAGGTGACAGAGGCAGAGACAGAACTCCTAATCTCCTGAGGCCGTGTTATCATGTGAACACAGATACCATTGTATTTTACGTAAGAGAATGCCTATGCTTTTTAATCTATGCCAGTTTGAACTGGTTTCTTATCACTTGCTACAGTGGAGGGAGTTTCAATGCACAGTCCATCTGATTACAGAACAGCTGGTTTCATGGCCATAGATACTGTAAACACAGGAGAATGATTACACGTTAAATCCAAAGTTATGTCCTCCTTCTCAGTACCTGACTCCTACGTAAACTTATCTTCTGGCTCCATCATATTTTTTAATGCTATTCTAAGTATGCTGAGGAAATTATAAAATAAAAAAATATGTAACATAGTAAAAAATTAAAAACAAACTTGGAAATATTTATCAAAAATAAGATGTTCCTTAAAACTGATTAAAATTATTTTACTATTGGTTATTTCACACATAGTATAAGTAATAAATGTTATTTCACTAAATTGTACACTTGCCTTGTAAGTACAAAGGATTTTGACACATTAACATTTAAATAGTAATCTATGGCAAACCAATTTCATACTAATTAACCCTTAGACTGCTCATTGGCATTTGTTAAGTGTGTTAATTGATATAAATAGCATAGAAGTTTATGTTAAATGTTAAATGTGTAAGTTTCTTACAATTAAAATTTATTAACAATAAATTAATTAGGCATGTAAGTCGCATCATGTACCGTTAATCATATTAGATTTTTAACCAAAGACACTAATTTTTATTAAATATTTTTAAAAGTGTTAAAGATTGAATAATATTACTGGTTATTTGTTTGAATATGAATATTTAGGTTAACCTGGACAATAGAAAAATTGTTCATTATACCCTCTTATCAGAAGATAATAGAATTTTAGAAAAATTACTATTTACCATAGTGCCCGTGTCGCCTATGCCTGTTGCTTGGTGGTATTCCATAGTCCCCTTGGGTTCCAGTTTTCTTCATTCTCTGTTTTGTTTCTGCACCTCAGAGTGGATAATTTCAGCTGCCCCTTCTTTAGTTTTGCTGACTTTTTTCTTGTGTCAGTTCAACTGGGCTGTTGATTCATTCTAGTGATATTGTTCATATGTGCGGTCATCATTTGCAGTTCCATAATACCTATTTGGTGTTCTTCTTATAACTACTCTTTTCACTGATTTTTTTGTATTTTTTCTCATTTCTTTGAGCTCTTTCCCATGATTTACTGAAAGTCTTTAGCATTTTTAAGACAGTTGAAATCTTTTACTAGTAACTTTAATGCCTGGATTTCCTCAGGGATGGTATCTGTCAATTAATTAGTTAAACTAAGAGGGAAAAAGAGTGAAGAAACAAATAACTAAATTTGTAAATAAAATTGGGATAAAAACAGTGAAATTATGGAAATAAAAAGGATAATAAAAGAATATTACAAACAATGGTATGTCTACAAATTAGATGATCAATAATGAATAAATAAATAACTAGAAACACAAATATTATCCAAATTAAATCAAAAAGAAATAAAAAGTCTCAACAGACCTGTGAGAAGAAACTGAAAACAAAAATAAATATAACTGCAAACCTTAAGAATATGAAAATGTGGTGTAATATTTGTAAAAAAGACCAAATGTAATCTTTAATTTAAAAATAAAATGTAATAATACAATAAATGAATGGGTAGTTCAGCAGATTTAGCTGGAAATAAATTTATGTAACAGAGAAATATATCTAAAGATTTATTCAGAATGCTGTACAATGCCTCTGAATGTTTCTTGTTTTCTTGCAATCTTCTTTCTTACAATTATGTATTCAAAGTTAATATTCTTCATTTCATATGTTTTAAAAAGAAAACTATCACCTGTTTCAAGCAAAGTAATTGAGCAGCTGTATGTTGTCATCTGAGGGAATGTGGGATATTGAAAAGCAAAACGCAGTTTTGAAGTCAATTGTTAAAAACTGAGTAGAGAGTACATCCCATTTCTAATGGAAAAAAATGGATCATTGATGCATTTGTACCCTTCTAAATATAAACAAAATAGGAACTTTTAAAAATAGATATAGATTGAGATATGTTTTAATATTACTATGTAATTGTAGTTCTCCTAAAGTCACCTTCAATATATCTGTAGTTGTATTTATTCCATTGGTATAACTAAATTATATTTTATTTTAGCCATAAAATGGAATTAAGTTGGAATTTAATAAATTCAACTGCAGAATAATGTAGAAATTTTGCATAATAATTTTGGTACTCCATTAATCAGGAAATAAAATGTGCATATAAACTATGATTTCTTGAAGAAAAATGTTATTTTACATCTGGTGCATACTTTAGGGTTTAATCCTGTGTGTAACACATTAGGAAACTCACACTAACCATGAATTAAATTAAAATTACACTGCATAATGAGGCATGTAGTTAAAAATGATCTGATTTTATTTGTAATATCACTTGAAAATTATCACTATCCAAACTTGTATATACATCTCTTAAAAATATAAATTGCTTTCAAGATTTATGAAAAAAGCCTTAACTTTTTATGAGTCTCATTTAATTTAGCATGTTGTATATTTTATTTTAAATATAATTTATATACCATAAAAGCTGTTGTCACATGAAAAACCAATAGTTCTACATGCTATCGAGACAAGAAATGAGTCGGCGGCATCTGCCATTTTTAATTTCTTTTTAATTTAGCTTTCTGTTTGAATCTGCAAATGATGTCTGCAAATGGTCTCTTTGTGCATGGAAGATGTTGTTGGAGCTGTTGGGTTAGTGGTATTTTCAGAAATAATGACGTGTCTGTTTGTTTTGTATTGTCAGTAGGTTTTAAAGAAAGCAAGACTGCAAAACAACCTGATAAAATGTAATCATCCATGCCATAGTAAGATGTTTCTTTTTTGCTTACTAATCAACTTTGAAAGACTGAATTTTACCTAAAACTTTATTATTTTTATTTTGCCTTGCTGTTACAGCCGAAATTACATAGTTAAAAGAGTAAAATTTGTATACTTCTAGTATTATGTCAAACAATTACTTAAAATGATCACTATTTAGAATGAAGATTGCTATAAACATTTCTGAAATTGCTAAGGAAATTTAAATGAATACAAAATATCTTCTATTTATACATTGAATGAAAATGGGTGTGGTCCTGTTCCACTAGTTTTTAAAAAATCAAAATGTGTATATTTAATCATGCTATAATCATACATTTTAAGATTTATTTAAAATTTATGGAAGACAGAAAGGGGCTGGACAACTGTAACTGAACAACAGTGAAAATAAATAAGTAAAATGTGCAAGTAAAAAATTATGAATAGTTCACTTTGATTCAAATATATTTTATTTCATTTTTTCCTGTTAGAAATTACCATGCGAAAGTATAGGTAAAACTATGACTGTTTTAATATTAAAGAGAGAATAATGACAGTTTTAAAAAGAACTGCAATGTTGCATTTAAATTAACAGCAACATTATGGGAAAAAACAGAGAAAAATTAGAAATGGGTCACAAACATTTATCTTAAACTTTTTCATTAAAATATGTTAAAGATGTGCCTTCCATTTAAGCAGCCTGAGCCTTCAGAAACTATAAATTATTTTCAAAATATATCCTCATACTATTTGTATATATTTTGTAAAATATTTGTTGATTGTAATTTAGAACCATAATATTAATTTCTAATATAATGAGATTTCCTGATAACTAATTTTAGCACTTTATAGATGCCCCACAAATAAATATATTTCAGTTGTACTCACAATATTCTAAATAAGACAAGGGGCAGAAAGGAGAAGGAGTGAATTTTAACTTATAAAATATAAATATAAAGCAATTAAAAGAGAAAAAGAGATGTATTATGTTGTAGGTAGTTAATGCCAAACTTGGGTTAATCAATTGTTAAATCATATATTTTAAACCATAAGATCGAATACTTTTGTGTTGATAAGGTAAAACTCTTTTGGATGTATATTGCATAAAATTTCCACTTTGAGAGCCATTTTATGTTCTAAACTTGTATGAGACACACAAAGTTATTCCATCCAAGAATAGTCCTTTGAGTTGCATAAGTCTTCTTAGGTGATTTTCATCTTCTTAGCGGCACCCTGAGTCATGAAATGATTGAGGTCCAGGTAAAGATATTTGCTTTAATAAAAGTTTTATTTACTTATAATTTGAAGGATCTAAAAGAATGATGTAAAATAATAAACTCTGGATTCTCCTTTGTATGGTGTCTTTTCACAGTTCTAAAATAATGTATTTTAGGTTTCTTAGATACTGCTAATCTGAAAAAAATATTTATTCAAGAAACATAAGCCAGCAACAAAATTAGAGACGTCATTCAAGCAGTGATGAGTTAAGCTGTTTCACATTACCCATATTTTCTATCCTCGGAATAGTAAGTGCAAAGAAAACAAGATTTTTTAAAACACGCGCTAAAGTAAAATATATTTAAGAGATTTATTTGACTTGAAAACCATTGTCTATTAAAGAATTTAAATGCCTTTCAAATACAGATTAATTAATTGAAAGCAACATGTAGCTATAGTTTATGTATGTTAACACAAAATACTTGCCTTATTTTATTTGCTATAACGGTTCAGTTCACTACATGAATTGGTTTTAATAATGTTTCATGAAACTTCATGAAAATATTAATTTAAACTACTTTGGCGCTATGGTTAACATTTCAGATATAGTTAACTGGATAACCAATAAGTTACATAAGGAAAAAAACAAACAGATTTCACACCATCGTAAATAACTATCATGTCTTAATGAAAGACATATTCTAATTACATCATTCTTTATCCACATGAAATAAATTTTCAGTAAGCACTTTGTATTTAAGGCAACAGAACACCTGTGGTTTGAAACATGAAGTGATATAGTGGGTTTCAATTGCTATTTTAATTTACTGTTTCTTCTTTTTAAAGCATGAAATACAAAGCTTCAATGCAGCATTCCTACTGCGCTAGGTTCAATCATTCTAGGCTCAAGTGAGGGTCTCATCGTGTTATCACAAAACTGCAAACAGCTTATTATGCACTAGAGCGGTGTGGACACCTTACAAAAAGCTTTTAAATGGTCACCATGCTGAGCTCAAATGAGACAATTATGGATTTAAATGGATCTTTGAAGCGATAAGAGAATTACGAATATGTTGAATAGTGAAATAAAAAAGCCTCTCTGAAGAGCAAAAATATGGAGTGTTTATTTTATTGCAAATATTACCTTTATGTGTCTTTTTGTTTTATCAGAATTGATATCTATACATATATATAATAATTTCACAGGTCACCTTTCAAATATGTGTGTATATATATATACATCCTGAGATTCTGAAAGTGGGAAAACATGTATTGTTAATTTACTGCAAGTTTTCTTTGGAATTTTAGTAGTTCGCACTTAATTTGAGGTTCAGGTGCCTGTGATTTATATGAGGAAGAATGCCTTTTTCATTATTTTACTATTATGGTAAAATATTATGTCCTCCCACAACAGAGAAGGCTCTGAAGTTTTGATCTCTCAGCAGAGGAAAATAGGTATCCTTTGACCCCCATGAATTTCCCATTTTTCAATTGTCTTGATTATGTAGTGCTGCGTCGAATTTTTGTTGCTATTTTCTGAACATGGACTTCAGTACCCAATACATGGACTTTGCACAATGTTCTTTAAGCATTCCTTTAAATATGCTCACCCCTGTGGAGAATAAATTTAGCTGAAAAAAAATTATTTCTTTTTTTTATTTTTAGAGAGAGTGGAAGGGAAGGAGAAAGAGGGAGAGAAACATCCATGTGTGGTTGCCTCTCACATGGCCCCCACTGGGGACCTGGCCTGCAACCCAGGCATGTGCCCTAACAGGAATCAAACCATGACCCTTTGGTTCACAGCCCGCGCTCAATCCATGGAGCTACACAAGCCAGGGAAGAAAACTTTTATATAATTGTTTTTTAAAAGTTTATTAACCTGAGTAGCTTCATGGTCTACACGACGTAGAGCTTTTTGAGAGTCAGGAAAGAATATTGGGCCAGCTTTCAAGTAGATGTAGATTTCAGTACTGTCTCTTATTTTTCTGAGGATGTGGACCTATTAGGTCTTCATTTGTTCTTAATAAAATGACTGCACGAGACTTGATTTTCTCTGACCTCCCCTCGTGGATTGACATACAACACAGATTCAAGTTGAGTAGAAGGCAAATCTTTGGTATTTGCTTCCAGTTTTGTTGTTGTTGTTGTTGTTTTTTTTGGTATTAAGTACATGTGAAATGTTAGTTTTATGAGAAGTCTTTAGAAAAAATGCTGAAGACTTAAGGGATTAAGAAAGGCATAGGGGAGGATTTGATAAACAAAGAAGACATGATGCTTAGGTGTTTCTCAGCAAAAGAGGAGATCCTGGAAAGGCAGAGGAGTCCCCAGCCTGTGGGAACTTGGGTCTCCAGGGGAGACTTTGGGCAGGTGGGTTCCAGGCAGTGATAGCATAGTAATGGGACCAGAGGGGAACAGGGCCTGTTCTCTTCCATTGGACTCAGTTTCCGTGCAGCACGTATGGTTCATGGAGTGCCAATGGGCCTATTGTTCTGGAGAAACAAAGAAGCAGAGTAAGAGTTCAAGGGAAAAGCTGAGAACACAGGATATAAGAAAGGAGTGAAGCACCACGAGGCCACGAGAGCTGCATTAATAGTTGATTGAAACAGGAGTTGTAGTGTGTATTAAATGGCAGTGATGCTGCTCATGAACCATAGCCCGTGCACAAAGGCAGTCCTAGGAAATGGCTCCGGGAGTCTCAGTTTGCTGTGTAGTCTTTGTACTACTTAGAGAAGCAAAAACAGTAATTATGCCATGAGCTGAATTACCTAAGAATGGCTGCCCAGAGGTGTGGGCCTCGTAACATTTCCCGGCTGTGACTCACTCTGCCTGGGCAGGGGTGCTAAGATGGGCAGAGCTGTGACACCCCACAGACACCACAGGACTTGGTCCTCAGATACATTATAGCAAGGTTCCAAGCAACTACTGTAAACAGCAGGCACCCGGACTAAATGGCACCACGCAGCTTGGAAGCCCATGTGTTTCCAACTCTAAGGAGACCCCCACAGCAATGGCGGGGAGTCCCTCCACTGCCATCAAACTCAGCCAACTGCCACTGGGACTCTGGCCCTGGCATGCCATCCCATTGGAAGGTGTGGAGACTAAGGAACTATCTCAATCTTTGTCTTGCTGTTTCTGCACTTGTGATTTTTTCTCTCTCTCAATAGGGTCCTCTTCCTTAACCTATGTTTTCTGACATCGTAGGAGTCTTCCGGGCTCCTGGTTCAGACACAGCTCTGAAGGGTGCCACCCAAAGCAACATAGTTTAACCCTAATGAATACAAAACTTCCTCTTAGCAGATAAATTATGGTTTCAGACACTGAATTTTGCATAAATCTATTGCAAGAACATTGCATTGCAACTTTGCATCTCTGGGGGCTCATTCAAAAAATGAAGGATTTTATAAAAGAGAAGAATGTTTTAAAATTTGCTAATTCTCCTGTTCATTGCATTTTCTAAAGGAAACATTTCTGAAGATAACCATTCCCTAGTTGAAGACATACATCAAAATGAACTTTTTAAAAATAAAATTTGGGGGAATGCACACTGTGAGGACACATGTGTGATCATAAACATAACATAAATAGGGCCCTCCTGGCTTTTCCCCCTTTTAAAATATAACTTTTCTCTACATGATTTTCTTTGAATTTGCAAATTCTAATCTTGAGAAAAATAGTTATTTTTACATAAGAAATTAGACATATTTTTCAGCTAGTGCAAATCATACTACATCCCTGCTCTAACTCTCCACCTTCTCAATTTTTAAAAACACACCTCTAATCATTATTACACCAATTAAGAAAGTTTAGGTCTGTAGATTCCAAGGAGTAATGAAAAAAGCCTGAGAAATTAAATTTTTATCCAGGATGTTTTGTCTTTGTGCCTTAATCAGGGATATGGCTCTATCAGAAATGGACTAAGCTTTTGATAAAAGAGGTGGTGTACTCGCATTTTTCTAATGTGGGTCAGAATAGAATGATAACATTATTTATGGTGTTCTTGATAACTATTCATCAGTATCTCATTGGAATCCCTGTCATATCTAACTAATTTTCAGGATCACTTAAATCAACTACAGAGTTCACTAAGAAAAAAAAAAAAACACCTTAAAGTTAAAGATATTATCCATTTTGATAATTATAACTAAAATTTTTACCAAACAAAAGTGGGTTCAGCTGCCTGCCATCACCCACAGGCAAATTCTGAAGACAAAGTCTGATGGAAGGAAAATGGTCTTTATTAAAAAGTTGCACAGTTTGGGAGGATAGGAGATTCCCAGGTCCAGGCTCATCTCTTCTGGAAAACCCAGACAAAGCCCATCTGTTCTCATAAAGGCTCAAACCCAAAAGAGCCCTAACTTCCTGCTCCATCCTTATCTGTCCTTTGGAGCAGGAAGGACTATGTGGATCTTGCTCCAGCTTCAGGCTTCTTCCCGGGTCTGCATGTGTGTCCCGTGCCACCTCAGCACACAGCTTCCAGGACCTAGCCAATCCCACCAATACTCTGGCTCAGACAATCCCGGGCTTGGGTCCCAGAGGAGGATAGCAATTCTCTGCCTTCTCTGCATTTAGATCATCTGGTCCAAACGTCTGCGCCCTGGAAGGGTCCAGCCCCCCTGCTTATTCGGTCCTTTTCCCAGGCTAGTTTACCAGGACAGCACCTTCCCTGCCATCATGTTGACCTTTACAGTAGTACACAAGCAGCCCTGTTCCCTGGTCTCACCTTCAATCAGGGAATGAAAGAGGGTAGCAGAGCTTTCCCTCTGTCAATCACTCTGGCTAGCCTCGCGCATGCTCAGCATGATGACTTCCTCCAGCAGCCAATTTGTTGATGGAGGAAACGGAGAATGAGAATGCATGATGGAGAGCTCTTTCTTTACAGTTTATTTTAAAACATTTAAGATAAAACAAGGTAAAATAAGTTAAGATTCTTCAGAACAATGCTGAATCACTTCACTTCATTTGAATAGCTCAATTTGAACTGTATTTCATGACTAAATTAAAAAATTTACATGATTTCCATGTTGTATTATTAGATGTCCTGTTTTAAGTGGAAAATTACAAGATTAGAAATCAGCCTTATAAGTAGGAAAATAGCATTTTTATTAAAACATTTTGAAAATAAGTAGCATTGCATAATTATATAGAAAAAGAGAATGCTTATTTTCTAGCAAATGAAAATGCAAATCACACAATAAATTACATACTTTTAAAATAATATTTTGTTTGCCTCCAGGTTATTCCAGGGTTAAATAAACATAATAAAGCAACGTTTTGTTGAACTGTAGTTATTTGTATTATCTGCTTAATAAATAAAAAGTAATACACCACTAATAAATAGACAAAAACATGTTTAAACATAATTTAATGTCATAATTTAGATAAAAATGAAATGAATCTCAAAACTAAAATTAAACTATTTTGGTTGTTACTCAAAGCACACAAATTGAAATGACTTGATTTAACTACTATAGATATTTTAGTAGAATATCCAAATCAGACAATCAAATAAATTATATGGATTTTACACAAAAAATTAATATTTTACTCACACATTCTTACAAGCAAGGTTAGTAGATGCCAATATGATCTCCTGAAATTTTGCTGTGCAGGGTCTTTGTTGCTTAAATTATGCTTCACTCAATTGAAAGTTATCTATATGCACTGTGTTTTTTGCCATACAGTAATTACCAAGTTAATTTTGCAGATGTCATAAGCCTGGCACTTTAGATTCATTTGAATTCTTTAAATGATATGCCTAATAATATTTTGAACATTTTAAACAACTTTATCAAGCTCAAGTAAATTATTATTTTAGCCAAAACATGACATTAAGGGCCTTTCAAATTAATTTCTTCTCTTGTCATCACAAATTTTAGAGAGATAAAAGAAAAATAAGAAAAAAATTATAATTATCTAAGCTTAAAAATATATTCTTAATTAAAATATTTTAAAGTTGCTTATCTTTTTCAAAGATGTTTAAGTAATTTCAGAGAAGCTGGGGTGTTTTAGTAGATTAACTTTTTCACTTCATCAGTAGCCTTTTTAAATACAGCTTATCTCATTATAGTACTATCTACTCTCTAATACATTATAGTGTCTTTTTTTAGAAAACAAAATTATTAAAACAACTATTAGGTAAGCAATTTAATTGATCATTGGCATCATGTCTTATGGGAAAAACATTAATGAACATTTCATAAATTAGAAAGTACTTATAACATGCATTTGTTGAAAACAAGATAAAGGTTGGCTTTGGGAATAAAAATAAGATGTGTATAGATATGTATAATATATAAATATATATTTTGCCACATATAGGCAATATGTAAAGAGCAATGTATTATAAAATAAAGTTTAAAATAATAAAATAGTAGTAATCTTTCCTTCTTATTATTTCTATTTTGTATTAATTTAAAAACCTAGAAAAAAACCCTTTCATTATTATATTCTTATTTATATGATCAAACAGGAATATTAAAAGGTTTTATTAAAATAATCATGGTCAAGTTAGGCACTTTTTAAAATACATTTTATTATTTTTTCCCACTTTAAACTAGATTATTTGCCATGAGAAACTACATTACTATAAAAACTGAATGTTGTCTCTAAAAGTAAATTTAGGTAATTCAAGGTAAACTACTTTTTTTGTGTTAGAATTTCTTATGTAATTCCCAAAAGCAAAAAGATTTACATGTAGATGTATTACCTCCTATCATAATTAGTGAGTTTGAATCTCTAAGGCATACTCTTCTTCAAGTTTCCAAATAATTTTAGGAAACGTTCTATCCGCACTGGAAGAAATATTTGGATGAAACATTTTTAAAAATTGAACCAGTTTGTATGTTATGAAACTAACACCCACTTCCATATGTTCATGTTAATTAGTTTTCGGAGTGTTAGTTTGCTGTCATCTCGACAAATCCATAAAAGAGCATAGACCACCCCACCCCTGAGAGAATGAATGACAGGTTCTGGCAGCAGATGGTGACGAGGTCATTTATTTTTCCATCAGGAATCATACCTGTCTAGAGATATTATGAAAAATATTATCTATTCTTTATGCCTGGGGCTGCCCAACTCAGAGTAACATGTAGAAATGTCTACACAAATACATGACTGAAGACGGTGAAAATCAACTCGTTTGTTATTGAAAACTTTAAATCACCTTTATAGATATCACTACTAGCTTTTGTACAATATTTTAGATAGATGATAAAAATCACACTTATTACCCAACTTTGAGGAGAAAAATTACCTGATGTCTTATAGAAAGTTCAAAAACAAACAGTTTTTCTCTGAAGGCAGCTAATAAGGTTGGAGTGGGAAGGGGAGAGACTTCCAGGAATTACTACAAGGTAATCGGCAACCTGACTCACAGAATTAGCGTTCTGTGTTTTGATCAGCTAGATTAGCCTTCGAATTATTTATCTGAAAAACAAAGTTAGCAAAGCAAAATGTCTCTTATACCTACTTTCTACTGAAATGATAGAGCTAGTGAGGGGAAGAATGAATGCCATCCATATTACATATAATAATTGATGACAAAATAATTTTTGAACCAATTTCTTTGTCTTTATGAGACATGCAAGGAATATTTGCTGACTGAGTTAGTTTCTACAAACAGTTAGTAGAAGAGCATTCATCCATCAGCTTTCTTCTTTTTTCTAGTCTTAAAACATTTTTAATTAGAGTTAAAATTTAAATTTAATTTTACTTTTGTTCATAATATTTTTTCGCCGAATTGCTTAAAAATGGGTATTTTTTTCTCTTTGTCCTTCAATCCTGGTGTTTTGCTTGTGTTTTTCTTGTTGTAGTCATTCTGTTTGCTTAGTTGGATTTGGATGTTGAAAGTTTAAGCTATTAGATGCCTGTTAAACTGATTTAGATTATTCAGTGAGGAAACTAATGATCACAGTATGAAAAATAAATGGAGATCATATTGACATTTAGAATAGAAAAACCTGTTTTCCAATAATCAAAATCCTCTTACCTTACGAAGTTGAAAATAAATCCTCCAGGATTATATCTCTTTTTTAGAGTCTGCAATTAAAGTATGGAGCTAGGAAAGTGGCCTGATGCATGGCATTTAAAAACAATTTGAATATGGATCTATGAGAAAAATACATGCTAAGTCAAAGGTGTTAAATAAAAAAGACAACAGATTTTATACCATATTTATAGAACTTGCTTAATATTTTAATCTTTATTTTACATACTAATATTTAATATCTTAATATTTTAAGATAAATGTGATTTTAGATTTAATTATCCAAGTCTATTTTTATTATTTAAATATTAATGTAAGCTTATTGCAAATGTAAATAAGTATCAGTACATCATATTATCACATGCAACTTTGCTGAATTATATTTTCACTTTGTTTAACAACAGTATTAATATTACAGTGTTGAAAAATACAGAGAAAAGTGAAATAAATATTCTCCAACAGAGAAAGCAGATAAACAGTTCTGTATATGAGTTCTCCATTTTTTAAATCTTCCTCTCTTTCTCTTTCTTTCCATTTGGATCTCTTGAATTCATTTTAGAATCGCAAGATAGAACAGTTGTGGTGATTCACACTGGCTCACAATTTTGCTGACATTCTACCTACACAGATATTTAAATTTATAAAAATTATTCATCAGTCCCGTGAAAAAGCTATGAAAATATCTTGCTGACAAACACAGGGTCCGGCAGCAGTGAGGCCTGCTTGAGTGCGGTTGGTAGGACAATAACATAGGTATAATAATGTATAGTTTTAATTTTAACATTTCACCTAAAATGTCATATGGTGTGCTTGAGTGTAATATTGTTACATTACAGAATTACATGCTTATGATTTTGTAATAAGAGGGGCGTTATTTGTGCCAGACCCTGCATATCTTAATTACTAGACTATAAATATATGACATAGAGAGTATACTCAGCTGTGATTATGTAATAAAAACAAGGGTTATTATTTGTATGTAATGAAACTAAAAAATGGGGTGTTAAACTCTCACTTCAGAGTATAACTTTAAATGTGTCTGAATATAACAGATAATGAATTTTGAAGTACTATTCTGGTCAATTTAGAAGAACTGAAGCAAGATACAAACCAGAAATATATATGACTATAAATGAAAAAGGCTTTTAAAAATTATTTAGGGGGGCGATCTACATGTTTATATTCTCAGTCAGAGCTAGTTCCTAGTGGTGTAACGTATGCTTTTCAATATCAGGTGTTTTTCTTTGTGCTGAAACTATAGCTTTGTTTAATAGTTATTTTTATATAAATTTTCAATAAATTTATTAGTCTGTTACAGTGTTTCCTGGTATATATTGTATATATTTAATTAGTATATTATAATTTGCAGGCTCAATACTAAGAATATTATACTTAAAGCATAATTTAAATTTAAGTAAGTTTAACCTAAAAATACCTCATTTATACTGAGTTGGATGTATTAATTCATTATGCTTTCATAAAACATAGTATTTTATAGTAAAGAGTATTATATTAAAGTAGAAAAAGTAATATTTATTTAAGCTATGTAAATTATATAATTAATACATTTAACTTGAGTTTACTATTTAGAACTGTAGTAGATTCAATTTTATTATTCAGTATAATACCTACTGAAATTCCAATGGTAATTTCACAGTAATGGGAAAAAAATCTTAACACTGATATGAAACCAAAAAGATCCCAAATAGTCCAAGCAATCTTGATATAGAAGGACAAAGATCAAGGCATCCATTTCCTATTCTAAAATTATATTACACAGGTATAGTAATCAAAACAATATGTTTTGGCCATAAAATCAGCCACCACAGATCAATGTAACAAAATTATAAAGGACATATGGACAATAACAAGGGGGAGGTGGAAACAAGGAAGGGCAATGGGGAGGGGTGAGGGGAAAAGTCAGAAAACTGTATGTGAACAGCAATAAAAAATGTTAAAAAAATAATAGAAGGCCAGATAGTAAATTTAAAAAAAAAAACAGAGTCCAGAAATAAACCCATGTGCATATGGCCAATACTTTACAATAAAGGAGTCTGGCCCATATGGTGAGGAAAATATAGGCTCTTTAATAAAAGGTGTCGGGAAAACTGTACCACCACATACAAATTAATGAAACTGGACCCCTATTTTACACCATGCACAAAATTAACTCATATTGGATTATAGGGCTGAACATAAATCCTGAAACCATAAAACTCCTAGAGACAAATTCGGGGTCAGCTTCTTATTAGTCTAATGATTTTTTAGATATGAAACCAAAAGAAAAGTCAACAAAAAGCAAAATAAGCAACTGGGACAACACCAAACTAAAAAGCTTAGGCACATGAAAGGAAACCTTTAACAAAATGAAAAGGCAACTTACAGAATAGGAGAAATTATTTGGAAATCATATATTTCACAAGGGCTTAATTTCCAAAATGCATAAGGAACTGATTATAATATCTTAGATCATGTTCAGAAGATAGCTACAATTATTACAAGATTTATTTTATGGCTTAATTCTCATGCATGGTTTTCAAAACATATTTTATGTGCATTTTGATAAAATTTATATTGCTTTTAATGCTGTAATTTTTCCTTAGTATTTTTGGAAAAACTTCATAATACAAGTAAATATTGCAAACAACAATAATTTATTTATGTAAATCCTTCTTAGATTAGCTATTAAAGATCACCTAGTGATAAAGACACATAACAAAAACCTTTTGATTTTGTGTTCTAACCTCAGAATAAGAGGTTGAGTGACTATTGTACTCACCACAAAAAACTAGGCTCATTAAATTTAAAATTAAAATTAAAATGAGATGGAAATTTTATGATCACACCACTTGCATACTTTTGGAATTATTTTAGTATTTTTACATTTTCTCTTCACATGTGCATGATTTTATTATGTATTTCTTTAAAAATATCTCACACAGTTGTTTCTAAGAGAAATAAATAGCAAAACTTTATTATCCCTTTACATTACAAATTAATATACTTTCAGAATTTTAATGGATTTTAGTCATTTGATTGACATCTTATCCTTTGACACATTGCAAAGGATTTAACCAAAACTAATTTACTTGACAAAATCTTTGGTTAATTTTGAAATACTCTCATGCTACTTTCACTTTTATTTATTTATTTCTTTGACTTTGCTGTAATAATAGTTAGTGTTCCTACTACTTCCCTTCAGTTGTACTTACCAAGCTAATCAAGTATGCTAAATAGTGGAGTAGACAAGGATCCAAAATTCTTCTACACTATTTACAAATGCTTCTCAAATTAAGTTTTTCATTTGCATCCATACTTATTTGTTTAAGAAAGAGTATGATGGCCTCTAGTGGTACAGAAAGAAACATCAATGTGTACATTTTCAAAGCAATAACAATAAAAATATTTTTCTTAAAAAATGTATGAAACTAATGTACATATTGTCCATGCTGTAATTTTTGGAATAATTACTCTTAACACATTTATGCGCATCAACACTTTATAAAACATACTCCATTGTCACATACATAAAGCACATACTTAAGGTATGTACAAGGTTATTGAACATGTTTCATGGTAGAGGATGTAAATTATTGCTAAAACAATGAGAATTCAAAAATTTTAGGGGATTTATTCATATTTTAACTATTATTACAACAATAATAGTTAATATAAATGGAAAATTCTATATCAATAACTGTGCTGTTTTATAGATGATAGCATCTTTAACTTTACAACAACCAGATTGATTTGCATTACTGTATCTCATATTTTATATCAAATGAAACTAGGCCACAAGAATTTTTTTGCTCAGCATCCTATTCTGTATGGAAAGAGGCAGATTTCGCACTCAGCTTTTTCTCCTGAGCCTAAAATCTAAATGTTTTATATCAACACATAATATAGTGTCATGACACTTAAATATAAAATATACATACTTAATTCATCAATCAAAATGATGATGATATTTTATAAGAATGCATAAATAATATTAAGGCTATTATGATGGCATAGATTTGTAGAATTAAAGTACATGAAATTTGAATAATTTCATGTACTTCACGAATTATTTTATTGTGTTTAAAATATACATAAAAGTAATTTTTATAAAATGCAATATTTAATTTTAATTTTATATTGAATTCAATGGCTGACATACTTTTTTAGGTTGCACCAAATATAAACAGAAAAAACAGAGATTATATTACTATCTTCTTTAGGAAATTCAATTATGTTAACAACTGGATATTGTAAGTGAAGCATATTGGCACCCATTCTTAAAAATTGTTTTAGGACTAACTAAAGATTTCCATAATTTGGGCGAGTTAGCATCCTTTCTTTCCCCTTCTTTCTCTCTTCTCATTTCCTCCCCTTCTGTTCATTTCTTCTTTTCTTTTGTGTTACATCTATTTTTATCATTTTTAAAGGGTAAAAAGGGTCAAGTATATGGTGATGGAAGATGATTTAACTTTGGGTGGTGGGCACACACTGCAATACACAGACTATGTACCATAGAAACGCACACTTCAAACTTATATAATTTTATTAACCAATGTCACCCCAATGAGTTTAATAAAAACAGAAGTCAGTAAAAACAAATTTTAAAAGCACAAGCTTTTTTGAAAGTCTATCAGTTTTAGCACAGGTATAGATTTGTCTAAAAACGGGGATACAGTCAGAGTAGGAAAGAGTGCCATCCCCCGCAGACTCGTTTCCATTGCTCGTTACTATTCAGCGCTCTACCAGCCCCACTCCTCACACCCACCGATGTCTGTTCCTGCAGCTTTTCCTTCTCTGGAACATTATAGGGATGGAATCATAAATTGGGTAGCATTTTGAGACTGGTTTCTTTCCCTCAGTAAATGTCTCTTAGACTCATCTCTGATGCTGGGTTCATCAATAGTCTATAACTTTTTCTTGTGAGGTATTATTTCACTGACTGGATCTACTGTGGTTTGTTCACCGAGTCACCTGTAAAGGACTTTTGCATGTCCAGTGACAGTGATTATAAAGAAATTGTCATGCCCACTTTTTATTTGAAAATCTTTTCATTTCTATAGGATAAATAACTAGTAAGTAGTAATTATGTTTTACTTTATGTGTCCAAAAATGTTTTTAACTTCAAGATTTTTCTTTGGAAAAGATTTCCCAATCTATGTTACTTTTTATTTTCCCTGAGCATTGCTGCAAAATTTCTAGCTCATATTTAGAAGATGGCTTGCTTTAGTGAAATTATAAAATCTCTATTTTTCCCATCATACTTAGCTTATCAAATAAACAAATAAGTATTTTGGATACATATGCATTTTCTTTAACATACATAACTCAGGTTTAGTTTTCACTGTTTTATTGGGTAGGGACAGACATGAGATAAAATAAAGGGAGGGATCTATACATTATTTTAAGTTAAAATTCATTAGTTCTTTTCACTATTTTTAAGTTTAGTAAAGGGACAACTGGGTGTTGTTAAATTGAGGACAAAGACAGCCTACACTGTGTGTGTGGTCATCAATAGCCTCTAATACAGCCGTGACAGTAACGTGCAATACAATGTCGTTATCACCATCGCAATTGGCTATTCAAGTGAGGCTTTGCACATTGAAATTATCCTGCTCCCTTCGTGGAAATACTCAGGAAACACACAGTTCCTCCACATGTTTCTGCTGTGTAATGGTAACCTCTAACTTTCATGAGTCCTTGTTGCTTCAAAAATCCTGCTAAAAAATCCTTCCAAATCTCTTTATCATCTCTCTATCTATCCATTCATCTTCATATATAATATATGTGTATATATTTTACTTTTGGTAAAGCCTTTATTTTTTATCCCAGTTGACCACTTGAAGAGACCAAAAACTCAATAGCAGAGTAATAGAATGTTCATTATGCTAGAATTCAGAATATTAAAGGACCCTGAGAAAGTTGTTTTGCCCTTATAATGTAGTAAGATACAGCTTATATTTCTGAATTATAAGGGCTTATGCACAATATTTGAGGACACTACTAGACTATGTTCACATTCAACATTCAGTCTCTCATCCTCAGGTACAACCATGTCTTAGAAGTGGAATTGTTTCCAGTATTTTCATACAAATATATTTACCTTTTTAAAAAAATTACCTTTAAAAAAAAAGGTATGTTTGTATTTTATGTTATATAATATTTAGTGAAGTAGCAGACTGAAAGAGTAATACTTATTTTTCCTAAAGTTTAGTCAAATTGTTTAGATATCAAATGATATAGTGACCCAAAATATCATATTAAGGTCAAGTAAACTTTTAGAGTCTCCGAAATGTGTATACAAGATTAAATTATTGCTAAGAAAGTAAAATGTGTCACATATGCAAAAATTAAAAATTCAAGTTTGAAATTCTGGATAGACAGAGAAAATTTTGTTATAAAGTTTTAATTATAATCATAGAAGTTCTCTGAAAAGATGGCTAAGCTCTTGGCCTGTGCCAAAACTCTGAGTATATCCTCACCTAAGGCCATTTTCCCTTGCACACATGTGCATGACCAAATGCATTGCTCACAAACCTTCCCATTAGGCAAGTTCTCCCTCTTCTCTGTCTTTTAGCCACACCCCCCCCCCCCCCGGCAAATGTTGCTATAAGGCAACCATTGTCCGTTTTTGGATGCACACATTTCCTGAGTGGCCTACTTATCCATCCACCCAGTCCCGGTTTGGCTGCTTACTCAGTTGGATGTGGAGGACATTCCTTCCCTGTGCCTCCATGGGTGGCAGATATGGATGAATGCTAGTACTGTTGTTGAGGATGCCTATCAGACTTTATGACTTGATGGGTATGACATAATCTCCCTCATTATGGGAAGTTCCAGATGTGTATGTACTGGTGTCCTGTGATCAAAGGTTCCGAGCTTACCAAAGTGCATAGTACGCCAACAGCTGGTTCTCAAGCGGTGTATGCTACTCTATTGTAGATGACATCGCCTTTCTCCAGAATCCCAGGGACATGCACCATGATTCATCCACTGGAGCTTATTGCAAATTCCATACTACATTGTTTTCCTCTACTGACCCCTCCAGCACAATATGCTGAAGCAAATGGTCCAAGCAACCAGGCTGGTTGCATATGACCTAGACCTGTTCAAAGTATTGTTCTTTCTTTAGGACCCACATGAAACTCATAGCCTTTAACGTAGCCAGGTGTATGGACCAAAACAATATTCTTGGATGTGGAAAATGTTATATTCAGATCCTAAAAGGCCTGATAGACATGATGCTTCCTTGTCTTCTTTCTCTTTGCTGGGGATGCCAGATGCAGTACCTCTTTTTTGCTTTGGAAGGGTTATCCTAGCATATCTTTGACCACTGGCACCTTAAAATTGTCATGGAAATGGCTGGTCACTTTTTTTTTTAATGTGCAAGGATTTTACTAAAGAAAATACCTATGTAAGAGTCACTAATATGACTGCAAAGCAAAGCAGTCATATTAGCTGAGGAGAAGAGAGAGAGGAAGTTGGGTCGATGCATCCTAGGCCACTATGCAGTCTAAGAAAGGTCCAAGGACAGTCTTGGGCAGTGTTCAAGTCATGATGAGCAACCAGAAAAGACCTGTGTCTCTTAGGATCCCAGACTTGCCCATTCTCAGACTGGGACGCTTGGTCTTGGTGCAGGTTTTTTTTTTTCTTTGGTGGGGTTCAGAATGCAGCTACTAGAACCCAGACCAGTTGAACTCCCTGTCATTGGAAGTCTGCTAGTACATTCTCATGAACATCACAGTCTGTTTTATAGTACAAGTGTGTATGTTTTTAATAGCAAGAAGTGTGTGGCACAACCTGTGGTGTCAGGCACAATTATGATTAAATCCTACTTCCACCAGTTTTAGTGGTATGACCATGAGTTACATGCTTTATACTCTGAGACTACTTTCTTGGTTGTCTGAATGGATATAATAACACTGTACTACATAAGGAATAAATAGAATAAATAAATAACATAAAATATCTAGTTCAGAGTAGGTAAGCAAGATATATATTGTTCAATATTAGCTTTAGGATTTGTCTATCTGTACAGGAAGGCCAAGTTTATGATCAATCATAAATCTGAATGTGGCTCAAATATTTAATACATGGGCATCCTAGAAACCATATGTATAATTTAAAAATTAAGGGTTCTGGTTTCAACAAATAGGAGTTCAGGGCTCAGAAGAAGGAAGAGCTAAATCACTCATGGACAAACATGGGAATTAATAGTAAAATGTCAAGGCACTGAAACATACTCAGATATTAAAGTGTTCTTAAAAGGACAAAATTAAGAAATCATCCTACAAGCAAAAAACACCAACATATTTATCAATGAAGTCTGGATTTCGACAAGCTCATGGATTTATAAACATTTGTTATTTTAAATCTCTTTAAATTTTATTCTACAGCTAACCGATTTTGTGAAATTTCTTGTACATGCATTAAAATTCAGTATATAGTATAAAATAGGGAAATATATCTTCCACATTCACTTGTGTCTAGAAATTGCTTCTAGAGCCACCTGGACTTAGAGTAAAGGGAAAGAAAGGAGACTAGCCTCATCCATTACACATACCAGTTACAATAAAAAAAAGATTAGATGAAATAAAAATTGCATTGCCCAAGAACCTGAAGAGGAATTTTTCAAGAAGATTAATTCTATCTCATGAAAAAACACTTTTCTTAAATAGAAGATTCTTAATGGTAACAAGTATGAATGGTTTAAAATAAGGCATATAGATAGTCTGAGTGGAATATTTAGTAACCTGTAGTGATTTGGTCAGTTTAACTTTTACATCATTTATAATTTAATACTGATACTCCTACTAAAATAATGCCTGCTAGTTAAATGCCTCTGCTTAAGCTGCAGTTGGACTTTCTAAGCTAATATTAATTAAATTATATAATACTGAATCAGAGTTAACTGTATTCATTTACTTGTTTATTAAATGCTCTTTAATTTCTCTTGACTTTAGAAAGCTTCTGCTGTATGCAATAAATTGGGTATTATGATGCTGTTAGCAGAGATTTTATAAATGTTGGTAGCACTGAGGAGAGGAAGTTAAGAGAGAAGATGACAGTGTGCCATATTTTAATAATGCCTGAAAAAAAGGGAGAGGGGCACAGTTTTCTTCAAGCATGTACCCCTTTCCCCATTTGGGGACACAGAATCATATCATATCTATACTTTCAAATCCATTCCTATTATGAGGTGTAAGGGCTATCATCTGTGCATTATATTTTGAATAGTTTTCTAATGTTTTATTTCTCTTTTTATTTTTTAAACTAAAAGAATATTATTTCTTACAGCAAGGTTTCATAAATGTCTGACTGTGATCTATATATATTTAATTTGTTTTAGGTTGATTTGTTGTGATATTTATATTTTGAATAAAAATTTTTAGTATCTTTTAATGTGCAATATTGCATATTTTTAAAGGAGAAAATCCAATAAGTGATTATCTTCTCATCCATAAAATAAGTTTGAGGAGTGAGTGTTAATATTCATGAGTCCCATTTTTGGATCCCCTGGATTCTTTTTAAAAAATATATTTGACATATAACATTATGTAAATTTAAGGTCTGCAATAAAATGTGTTAATTTCATACATTTATATATGTAATATGATTGCCATTGTAACCATAAAGAGCACATCTAGCACATTCATAATTATCATGTCCTTTTAGTGGTTAGATAATTAAGTTCTAGTCCTTTAGCAAGTTTAATGATTATAGCACAGTACCATTATCTATTTTCATGATACTGTGGAATAGATCTTATTTATCTAGTTATTATTTACCACTCATGGCATGTATGTAAATTTAAAGAACATCTATCCTTTCTCCAATCCCCATCGTCTGCAAACCACCAATTTACTCTGTTTTTACAAATCAGACTTTTTAGATTTCACATATCATACTGTATTTTTGTTCTTACTTCCTGTCTTATTTCACTTGGTATAATGTGCTCAGGGTCTATGTTGTCAGAAATAGCAGAATGTGCTTCTTTCTCATGGTTTCATAATCATTTATCTCTCTCTCTCTCTCTACCATCTATCTATGTATTCATATGTATATAATTACAAGTATGTATCAAATTTTCTTTATCCATTATTCCACTGATGGGCATCTTGGCTATCATAAATAATGGCTACAATAAATGTGGAAGTAAATATATCTCTTTAATATCCTGTTTTCATCTTCTTGGGTACATATCCAGAAATGGAAATGCTGCATCATATGGTAGATCTACTTGTAAGTTTTTGAGAAACTTCCATATTTTTTCCATAGTTGCTAAATCAATTTATGTTCCCACCAACAGAGTACAAGGCTCTTCTTCTCTCCACATCTTCACCAACACTGCTATCTTTTGTCATCTTGATGACTTCCATTCTAATGGGCATAAGGCTATGGCTCATTCTGGGTTTGATTTGCATTTTCCTGATGATCAGTGATGTTGAGCATCTTTGCATAAACCTTTTGGCCACTGGGGTGCCTTCTTTAGAAAAAAACATCTATTTAGTCCCTCTGCTCATTTGGTAATCAAATTGGTTTTGTATGTTTGTTACTGAGTTGTATGAGTTCTCTATGTATTTTTGGATATTAACCCCTTACCCTGAATACAGTTGGCAAAAACGTTCTCTCATTCTGTAGGTTGCCTTTTTATTTTGTTAGTCATTTCCTTTGCTGTGCAGAAGCTTTTAAGTTAACATCATCCCATTTGTTGATTTTTGCTTTAGTTGTTCATACATCCAGTTTCATGCCCCCCCCACCAAAAAAATTGCGAAAACCAGTGATGAAGAGCTCCTCTCCCTTTCCCAATTTTTGAACATAAGTCAGCTATGTGGCTCTTGACAAGACTCACTACTCTTACAGGAACAGGAGAATGAAAATAAATGGAAGGAAGTATAATAGGAATAATATAAGATCCAAATATACATAACAAAAATAATAAGATTTTCATTAATATTTTAAATTGTTCCCATAAGGACAGACATTTGGTTCTTCACTTCATTACTGAGAATAGGTGGATAAACTTGGGGAGAAGTTGGAAAGACTGCTCCCACGTACTGTGTGCTCACCAGATCCATTACATCAAAGAAGCAAAACTGGAGAGAAACAGGAGGGCTTTGTGCTTCCGGTTTTGTCTAAAAAACAATCGAGAACATTATGAAGATCAAAGTCATTCTCTAGGGCAGACTAGGTTTGCCAAACCCAAATGGTCAGTTCTCCATTTTTGTTGGGTCAGCTGAATTATTAGAGATGAATTGTCATTAATCTGTGTTGACCTTAAAGAAATGATCATTGGTCATTTCTCTAGCAAAGGAGATTTATCTGGGAATAACAAAGAATTGCAAATTGAGACATGTTCTAAGGGTGAACCACGCCCACGTCCCAGGAGACAAAGGAGAGGAAACTCTCTCCCAGAGAAGGAAGTTGCTGGCCTCTGTAATCCATTTTGGTTTGAGAACTCCCCTTTCTAAACTCCCAACTTCATTTTAAATGAGGTTTCTATTAGTTTTTACATGAGAAATCCAGCTTATTTCAATAAACAAACAGAAACAATACCACTGAACACTGACATATGTGAGTATTTCTTTTGCAGATGTTTCAGGTATGACTCCTTCCAAAATAAAATCCAGGGAATGGAAGCCATCTGTGAAAAATTATGGCAGGACCACAGAGTGACTGAGAAGGTAGTAACTAAAACTGATACACAAGAATGCCCTTAACTGACTCACAACTAATAATGAAGAATAAACTTGTTTAATTGGTTCATAAACAAGAATGTATTTTGCTTTAATTATCTAAGTTTACATCCAGGAAAGTTGCAAGTTAACCATTTAATGTCAGCGAATGCCCTTTTAGGCTTAACATCGTCGCTGCTCATCTATTGGTTCTTTACCTGGCTGAATAGAATAAAACAAAAGCATTTACTTCTCTTGATTTCATTCATATGGTGAGTTGCATTTATAAAAATGAATCTTACCAAATCAAAAAATGCTGCACTGATAAGCTGTGAGCAATGACAATAATTCCACTAATGCAGCTGCCAAATACACAAATTACCTAATGGTGATTCAGTTGTCTGATAATCACATCCCCCAAGGACCATATACAGTCAGCCTGCACAGCCGCAGAGCCCTCTCCAGGAGCATTTTGCTTTTTCCTGTCTCGGTAAAAGCTACATAATATTACAGTATTAGCATAAAGTAATCATCATAGCTAAACATGAATTGAACATACAGATAGCTGGGCTGTTAAAGGGTAATCGAGGACACTCCTACATGAGGTGCTGAGTCCTGTATTCATTTCTCTGATGAGTGATGGAGCCATCATGCTTCCTCAAACATGCTTCCTCACAGAGTTATGTGGGAATTTTGAAGGAATAAGAATACTTAAGTGACCAATTTTCTTAAATCAATGGGCACACTGCTCGATAAAAATATGTTGAAAACACAACTAAGTGATGTCTTTATGGGTTTCCTGGCAAATGCTTTTTATTTCCTTCCTGAATTCTCAAGTAACAACTAAAAATGGCTTTCACAAGTCTATTGAATTTTGAAATATAATTTGCTAGCTCATTTTGTTCATTAGATTCTGCATGTAAGTGAAATCATATGGTGGGAAGACAAACGGTGTTGGAAGGATGCTTGACTTGGAGTGATGAACGCACAATACAGTATACAGATGATGTATTAAACCCATGCGATTTTATTAATCAATACCATCCTAGTAAATTCAATAAAAATAACTTTTTTAAAAAATGTAATTTGCAATGAACAAGTATTTATCATATCACAGGACTAGGACAGCAAAACTTTTACTTGGAGAATGGAGGTTTAATATTTATTTATTCTACATACAATAATTTTGCAAATATTTCTTCTTTTTCTTTAGACTAAATTCCTTGATCATTTTTT
>PVKM010011832.1:16886-32835 GCA_004027735.1 Carollia perspicillata | reverse complement strand
CTTACTTGGGATGCTATGCATCTCCTTTGGGAAAGTGAACACTGATCTTCAAGCTATGCAGTGCTAAAGGTTCCCTTCTTATCTCTCTTATCTTTGTACAGCTCAAACAGATATGCCAATATAAAGGTGTAGTTAATGACAATGATGTATAATATTCCTATGTTAAAACATTCAACATTTCATTTATAACAATCTTTGCTTATTAAAATTGTAAAAAAGGAAAAAGAAAAATTTTCTATAGTCCCCAGTGCAACCACTGTTAATACAGCTTTGGTGTTAATTTTATTTTTCATTTATTTCAAATTTAAAAAAATCTATCCTTCTTTTTTTTATGATTTATGACTATTATATGATTGTAAATATTTTGTATACAGTTTAGTATCTTTTTTCCTACTAGGATAATGGCTAAGTTCTTCCATAGTCTCAGGAATTGTAGTAAAAAATGGCATAACTGCATATTTCTGGGTGTGCCTAAAATATAATTTATTCAACCATTTGTCAATTGTTGGACACTCCCTATTTTTTAATATGTGAGATTTCCCTGCTCTAAGTGCTCAACTTGACTAACTTTATTTTATCCTTCAGTGAATTTCCATGGGAAGCTCAGTTATTGCCTAAGAGTCCTATGTGAATGATGACTCAGGGAGTGCAGGAATGAAACACTAAAAACCATCCCAGGTTATTATGACCTTCTTTCCACCAATTTCTGTTATGACATGGTACCCAGGAACAAAATGAGAAAGGCTGATATTAACTATGATAAGAAATAATGAAGTAAGGCAATTAACAACATTTCTGGAAATAAAAAATACAGACCAACAGACACAAATCTCAGGGAAAAGTTATTGATGTCCCACTCCACATGAATAAGGAATGTTATGTTGGTATCAAGAGAGTAAGTGTTTTGTGCAGATGTTTGTTGAAAGGACAGAGTAGAATAAATCACTAGAAGGAGTCTGATTTTATGTATATGTGAATTAAGATGACAAGTAACAGAAAACAAAATTAAATTAGCTTGAACAAACAAACAAATATTATTATCCTGCTATGATAAAAAATTTAGAGGAGGCAAGCTTCAGCCTGGCTTAATCCAGTAGCTCTGGCTGGTTCTTTCAGTTTGTTCAGCTGTACCCTCCTCTGTGTATTGGCTTCATTTTCAGATTGTCTTCTTTTGTGGAGGCAAAATGACTAGTTATTTTAAGCTTTACAGTTCTGTTTCATGACTTTCAGAAGAAGTGAGACCTTTTTTGTAATGGATTTTTATTGGAAGTGAGAAAATTATTTCCCAGGATTTCTATGCAATTTTTACTTTACATTTCATTGGTCTAAATTAGATCATATGTTCATTCTTGAATTAATTCCTGTTGCCAGGGCAATGTCCTGTGCTGTTTGGCTTATCTCTGTATTCCTGACCCAGTCACTGTGGCATACCTGTTGGAATTTCTTTTAAGCCAATCAGGTTTGCTCCTGGAGCTCCAGATGTGGTTCATGTCCCTTTATGCATATGGGCTGTGTGGAGGACAAGAAGGAAAATTGGCGCAAAATTAGGGAAAGGGAAAATGGGAATGGATGCTGCACAGATTTAATTCATGATTACTGCCAATCTGGAGCTTGTGTTTAGTTTATGGTTTGCTCATTTGAAAAATTCTAAAAACTTAAAAAATTTTCACATAAAGGGAATAGATAATGAATCTGATATAAAATATAATTATGATAAATTGGGTGTTATTAAATTTTGGAGATATGGTACGTGGTTCTGGAAACATGTTTCCTGAATTTTCAAATCTCACCTCTTCCATTTACCAGCTTTGTGATCTTGAGAAAATTACTAAATTTCCCTGTGCTTTATTTTCCTTATATGTCAAAAAAGATCCTGAAATACCTACTACATAGGGTTGTTATGAGGACTGAACTACTTAATACACATAGATGTTATAACTGAGCCTGGATACAGTGCTTGATAAATATGTACTTTTTACATTATGAAAGTAATATATTTTGACTACTTTTTGTTATGTGCTCTGCAGAGGTAGATAAACCTTAATCCAAAATTTGGTTCTGATATCCAGATAGGTGGAGAACTGCCCATCTGGCCAAGATGGAGGTGTAGATAGAAATGCTTCACTTCCTCACACAACCAAAAGAAGGACAACAAACAATTTAAAAACAAAGAACAACCAGAACTGCTATAAAATCAGTCTGCATGGAACTCTGACTACCAAGGAGTTAAAGAAATATTCATACAGACTGGTAGGAGGGGCAGAGGTGAGCAGCTGGGTGGAGAAGACATGCAGCAAGGCACTGGACTGCATGGATGAGGTGGGGGCTGGCCGTCCCACATTCATGTGGATGAACTTGGAGGAACAACTGGGGAGTGAGACAGACTGTGCAACCCAGGGCTTCAGTGCAAGAAACTAAAGACTCAAAACGTCTGGCTGTAAAATCCTGTGGGAGTTGTGAAGCTAAAAAAACTCCCTGTCTCACAGGAGAGTTTATTGGAGAGGCCCATGGGTCCTAGAACATACAGAAAACCACCTACCTGGGAATCAGCACCAGAAGGGCCCAATATGCTTGTGGGGAGCAAGGGAAGTGACAGAAAGTGGGAGAAGAGCTGAGCAAGTGGCACTGCTCCCTCTTGGGCCCCTCCAGAACATACAGTGCCACAAAGCAGCAAAGAGTGTTGCCATGCCCTGGTGAATACTTATGGCTCTGCCCCCTACAATGTAACAGGTATGCAGAGACAAAGGAATATGGCCCAAATGAAAGAACAGATCAAAACTCCAGAAAAAGAACTGAGTGATAAGGAGATGGACAACCTATCAGGTGCACAGTTAAAAACACTAGTAATCAAGATGCTCACAGAAGTGACTGACTATGGTTGCAAAATGAAGGAAGAAATGAAGGCTATACAAAATGAAATACAGGGAAATATACAGGGAACCAACAGTGAAGGGAAGGAAACTGAGACTCAAATCAATAATTTGGTACAGAAGGAAGAAATAAACATTTGACTGGAACAGAATGAAGAAATAAGAATTCAAAAAAATGAGGAGAGGCTGAGGAACATCTGGGACAAATTTAAACACTCCAACATCCAAATCATAGGGGTGCCAGAAGGAGAAGAGGAAGAGCAAGAAATTAAAAACTTATTTCAACAAATAATGAAGGAAAATTTCCCCAATCTGGAGAAGGAAATAGACTTCCAAGAAGTCCAGGAAGCTCAGAGAGTCCCAAAGAATTTGGATCCAAGAGGAAACACACCAAGGCACATCATAATTAAGTTACCCAAGATGAAAGATAAGGAGCGGATCTTAAAAACAGCAAAGGGAAAGGAGAGAGTTACCTACAAGGAGTTCCTATAAGACTATCAGCTGATTTCTCAAATGAAACCTTACAGGTAAGAAGGGACTGGCAAGAAGTACTTGAAGTCATGAAAGGCAAGGATCTATATCCAAGATTAGACGATAGCTCCAGCAAAGTTATCATTTAGAATTGAAGGTCAGATAACATGCTTCCCAGATAAGATAAAGTTCAAAGAGGTAATCATCACCAAGCCCTTATTATATGAAATGTTAAAGGGACATTAAATGTTAAAGGGGCATTTCTTTTAAAAAATAGAAGAAGATAAAAAACAATGAACAATAAAATGACAACAAACTCACAACCATCAACAACTGAACCAAAAAACAAAGACTAAAACAAAGCAAATAACTACAACAGGGATAGAATCACAGAAATGGAGATCACATGGAGGGTTATCAGTGGATAGGGGACGGAGGAGAATGGGGGAAAAGGTACAGGGAATAAGAAGCATAATTGACAGGCATAAAATAGACAGGGGAGGTTAAGAATAGTATAGGAAGTGGAGAAGCCAAAGAGCTTACATGTACAATCCACAGACATGAACTAAGGTGGAGGGAATGCTGGTGGGAGATGGGGGGTCGTGCAGGGCAGAGGAAAATAATGGGGAGGAAAAAAAGTTAGGACAACTGTAATAGCATAATCAATAAAATATACTTTAAAAAATTAAAAAAATAGACATAATGTCACATATATACCAAAAGGGCATGAAAAAGTTTATTAGTCACATAATGAGCTTTCTGTGAAGAGCAGGGTATTCTCCTAAGCAGGTACAGATATAACTTGAAAAAACAGGAAAATGGCCCTGACTGGTGTGGCTCAGTTGGTTGGGCACTCTCTAGCACAGCAAAAGATCACCGGGTCAATTTGTGGCACATGTCTGGGTTTCAGGCCTGGTACCCGGTTGGGGTAGCAGTGAGGGGCAGCTGATCAATGTTTCTCTTACACATTCATGTTTCTCTTCCTCTCTTGCTTCTTCCCTTCCCCTCTCTCTAAAAAGCAAATGAAAAAAAAAAAATATATATATATATATATTTAAGAGAAAGAGTAGGGAAAGGAAACTGGCTCAGCTTTTCGTATAGTTAGGGGATGTGTCTAGCATGTTGGTCTGCACAGGAAACAGGAACTGTGTGGTGTGAATTTCCCACCAGCATAGAGGGAGGAAACACTGAGGTTTCTTATCGGCTGACCCATCCGAGAGGCAGAAAGGAAAGGTAATGATGGGCCTTGAGAACTATCATCAGTTAAACAGAGTAAGTGGACTCAGACACTATTACAAATGATAAAAGATACATAAATCATAATACAGAAATTTGGTAGCCATCCAATCCCAACACATTTACATGTATATTTTCTGTCTGCATTATTCTAAGTTTCATTTATTCCTGGTAGTTTCAACGTTCTAGAATTTAAGGGTTTTTTCCTTTTGCTACTCTTTAGCCATTGTGAATCATCTTAAGCCTCACATTGCGTGTGTTGAATCAAAGAAAAAGGCTATTTGGGTTGCAAATCTTCTGGAAAATTAAATTGTCTTATGGGCTTTCCTCTTTTAAATTGCAAGCCACTTAAGATCATCCGTGGTGATGTTTAACAGATAATATCGGTTTCGTTGTATTAGCCAAATGACAATATAACTTCTGTTCGGGTCCTGTTAGCCTGGAGCCAGAGAATCAACACCAGTCAGCCAGACAAAACCCAAACTTAGGTCATCTGAAGTTGTTTGCATTTTTTTTTAACCGTATTGATTGTCCATTTTAATTCAGCATGATTAATTGTGTTTCGTGTTTCTATCTTTGTTTTATACCTTTTCTTTTTTGACTGGGCTGAATCTAGGTCAAATGGACTCTAGAGGACTCTAAATATAGTCTAGTTTTCAGAAATACCTCTCTTCTTTTTCATGGAAAAAATTACTCATGGAATAGAAATCCAAAGCTTCTCCTGTCTAGAGACGATAAATGATTTTTTTTTAAGTATGTTTTTTTTATGGGACAAATGCAATGTATAGTAATTAAATACCCTGAAAGTCTTGTTTTGCTCATATTTGTAAAGGTCTAATACATTAATCAGGTCATAAAAATCCTTAAACCTCTCATAGCTGTATCAGAAATTTTAAAAAGGTGAAAATATAAACTCTATGACATATACTGTAGTATCAGATTGAACAGGCTTTCAATAAATCAGATGAAGCTTATAAATATGTATGCCATTTAAAGAAAATTTTGCCATAAAATGATACTCTTTTGTTTATTTATTGATTCACAATGCTGACTAGTGTGTAGTCTCTGATCCAAGCAACTTGTTCTCTACTAGGGGAAGCACACAATTAGGCGGTTGACTGCAGTGGAGTATGATAAACATGAGGATAGAAGAAATCCAAGCCATGCTGTTATACTTTCTGGAGGACTGAGCATTCCACAGTACCCACTTTTATTTTAGGTCAACGACCTTGATCTTTTCTTAACCTTTTTGAGTCACAGTTTTTTCATATATTATATGGGTCATTATACATAATTATTGATATTTTTGGAAGGATTAAATGGGAAAAAATTCGGAGTACATAGCATAATGCTTGTGCATAGTAAGTGCTTGGTGAACAGTAGCTATCAGAGTCAAAATCACGATCATTGTCAACTATGCATTTTTTAAAAAGTTTAAAAAATATTATCTTAAAATTAGTAAGGTGAAACACAGTTTAATTATGGTTGGGTCAGGTCACTTACTCCCTTATTCCAAACCTTTGAGTGCTTTCTTGTTTCTTGTATAATAAAGACTATATTATTATATTTCTTATATTTTGAGGCCCTCAGCAATCTATCCCTTAACCGCCCCTTTACAATAGGTCTTTTATGCATTTTCGCTACTCCTTGATCATAACATATACTTTGCTTCCTGCACTCTTACTGCATGTTAACAGTAAGAACTAATGTTTATTGAGCACAATCTAGCAGGCACTGTGAAAGTACTTTATGAGAATCATCTTATTTAATACTCGCAACATCTCTATGATGAACTCTTATTAGTCCCATTCACAAACGAGAAACTTTTCTTACACACAGTTAATTACACAGGCAGTAAGAGAGAGTGCCAGAACTCTGACCATCACTCTGTATTGCCAGTTCTTAACCCTTGCACTCTTCTGCCCTCACCCGACATGACTAGGAGCCATTCATTCTTCATGGCATTCTTAAACTTCAACTTTTGTGGGTCTGTTCTCTAGTTGCCTCACCCAAGTTAACCTTTGGATTCCATTTGTACCTAGAGTTTAAGTTTAAACCACGATGCCATGTCTGCCTCATTCTGTTTTCTATTCCTGTTCTGTAAATATCTCGAGTGCAACCGTAGACAACCCGAGAGTGGGACCGGACAAGATGTGCTTCACACTTCAGGACAATCAGCGGGTGTTTATGGAGTCAAGTTAACTTACACTTAACTCTGCATCTGAGCTCTCAAAACGTTTTATTTTTCATGTTAAAGTGTCTTTGAGGACTGTGGACTCAGCCAACAGAAGAAAGCTTGTTCGATTTGAAAGATGGATGCGGTAACTTTTGTGTTAAAGTGAAGGACTTGAGCTCAGTGAACAGGTGTTTACAAGGTGGGTGATGAGGCAGTGGCTATACGGGTCTGAACAGTGCTACCCTACTTGCGGTAGTCCATTCTTCATGCTGACCTAGACAACCGTGTTAGACAGGAAGGCTGAGAGGCAGAGGCATAGTGGTCTTGGTTATTACGAGTCCCCAGTTCCTAGAACTGTGCCTGGATTCAGTAAGGCCTCAAATCATATTTGTATGGTTGACATTAGTTAAATGTTGAGTCATCTTAAATCTTTTGAGAAGCAAATGGTTTATCAGTAAATCAAATGATGAGTCAAATAAGGATATAATTCCAAAGTCTCCATTGCTTAAAATAATTCATTTAACCAGTAACTTTCTTTTTGTATTGTTCATTTCCAGCTGGCCTATTAGATTATTATCATTCACAAGGCATATATTCAGTTTTGTTCACATGATGTTGTGAGATGTACAGAAAACCAAAATGATATTCATTTATCTGCAAGATTGCAATAACTAATTTTATGGCTGCACCTTTCTCCTTGCTTGTCTCCTGTCCATAATCTTTTGTGTAGCTTGTGGAACTGGCCTCTCAGAGTAAGTCCTTATCTGAAGCCCGCACTTCACTACCACCTGCCTTTGGAGTGGTCGTGGCAGCACCATTTCCAGTTGTGGAACTGACAGAGTCCTGAGCGATAACAAGATACACCAGTTGCCTCCCACCATTTATAAAAATAGGCTTCTGGGCAAAACTTTGGCAGAGACTCATAATCACAGGGTAAGGGCACAAGAGTAACAGAACATTTTATTTATTTTCTAATAAAAAAGAAGATTTCAGTTATACATTGTGGGATTTATGCGTAGCATAGTTTTCTCTCTGACTAAATGATAATAATGTAGATGGAATAACCAGTTATCTGGTGGCTGAGGAAGGCACCACCACCTTGTCTCAAGCAAAAGTGGGAGGAGAAACAACAGGAGGATCGTGAATAAAAAGGAGCAGAACGATGGATTTCTGGTCTAAGAATTTCTGCTCTCTTTTTCCTTGTTATCTTGAGGTTTTTGTGAATGTTCATAAATAAGCTCATTTGCTAAATCATTTCACAAAGGAGATAAATGCAATGAGTTCATTGGAAACCCCGAGAGATATGAAATAGCAAAAGGATTTCTCTCCTTGCCCTTTTAATCTGGCATGTGCTTCCCTGGCAGGTGGCCACACATTGCCTGGAGCACAGACTCTTTGAAACTGTCTTGTGGGAGCTTGTGGGTCTTCATTTATCAGCTGGATGGAGTCAGAAGAAGTGAACTGAGAGCTCCTTCCAAGTTCATGGAAGCTCCCAGGAGTCCCTGGCAACAAATGGGAAACAGCAAAGCTAGAAAATGGATTCTTTTAAAAGGCAAACACTCTAGGAGCCATTAAAAGTTTCCATTTTCAAGCTCTGTCATAAAGGAACTATTTTCCCCCAGAACGTGTATGAACTACCCAAATTGTCATCAGGTATATTAAGGTTAAGTTAGATGTTCACATGTTGTCATACTTGGAGTAGTCAGTTCTTCTACTAAATGCTCTGCAAATGAAAGCCCATTTCCTGTGCCAGAGAATGTGTGATGGAAAGCGGCTCTTTAAGATTTTAAGACTTAATTATTTAATTAAGAAACGCGCCATAGCCTCTAAAAGCTGGAGTTACTTGATTCAGACTTTATAGATTTCCTGATAATATTTTTAATCTTTTTGTTTGTTTATCTCATTTCAGATTTTCTTTTTTTTTAGTTCTGTGCTCATAGAGTACCTCTACCCAGATTCTAGAAAAATTCTGAACATCAAGCTATGTACTACTTTTCTTTAACCATGAACCTTAAAGGTTTAGTTTTCTTTTCTGTCTTTAAAAAAATCTTTTTTGGTGTTGCGTTGCCTTTAATAGAGAAATGCCCCACTGTCCTTGGCTTACATATGCCTACACCCCCCCACCCCATCCCTCATCACCTCCTTCTCCCTCCCCCCTCCCAAATCTGCCTCTATCATCTTTCTGTGGTGCTGAATGTATATAGCTTCTGAAACACTTTGGAATGGAAGGTGCTATGAAATTGTAAAGTGTTTTTATCACAGAGTTCTGCCATTATGTCTCGATCCTGACGTGCAACACCTCTGCTATTTCAGTGTTGTGACGGGACACAGCCGGCCCTGAGAAGCACTGCACTCAGACAAGCATGCGAGATTGTGTCCGTCCCTGGTGGTGAGCCCGAAGCTTTAGGGCATCTACCACATTAAATAGTTGTGGGCAATGCACTGGGAGGTGAGTGCCTTGCTACTTAGTGTGGGCTTGGCGATGTCTAGGAACTTTTTAGATATATGGGACCTCAGGGCCTGCCTTAGGTCTTCTGAATCAGAATCCACATTTTGTCTATCCTGCATTCTTTCATCTACTAGCCATGCTTCCCTTCCCTTCTTAAAAGAACCTTTATTTCTTCCTCTAATTGTGTGTTTCTGGTGGGGCTGCTATCACAGATACCTGGCTTTTGGGCCATAGGATGAGTACTCAATTCAGGCCTGCTACTTTCCAGCTACCCTGATAAGTGAGGGGTGGCCAGACAGGACCTTCCCTGGGTCAGTAGGGATCTTACCCTGTGTTTCTTTATTCTGAAGTTGGGGGGAGAAATATTTTTTTTGTCTCTAGAATCATGAGCCTGGAAAGAGGTAAACTGGCAATTGTCAGTGGCTATTTCCTCAGCCAAGCAGAATTCTCTGGCACCATACTCAGGAAAGAGACTAGTGCACAAAGAGAAGGAAAGGCCAGAGGTAGAGATCTAGTGTTTGGTCCTGCCTGTGGCTATGGTGACATGAGCCCATCACATGTCCTTGAGGCTTTTCTGATTTCGAGTTAAGTGTCTGCCCCTCTCACAGGAAACAAAGATCCTCCATGACATCAATAGACGTAGGAAAAGAGGGTTGCTGTGAGAGGATTAAGCTTGCAAGTTTAAACACTATCTTATAACATAAGAAAATCAAAGTAAATTCTGTTATCTTGTGTCTTATTCACCCAAACTCTCTATCCATTTTTATACATAAGAAAAAAATTCTTGCAAGCTCTTTGAAAGTTTTACATGAAAGAGTATATTTGCTACATGGTGATTGACATGCAGCAAATGTTCAATAAATGTTATCTACTATCATTGTTATTATGTTATTATTATTTCTACTTCATATAGGTTCTTTGATAGCAGAATCCCCCTAGGCCAGGAATCTGGATACTAATTTACCCCTCGGCAACTCAATAACTGACTTGAATTCTGCAATGCAAATTAAACTAGTTTTTTTTTTTTTTTCTGGTGGACCTGACTGTCTCCTCAGTGAGAAGAGTAACAAAAAGTACTCAGGGTGGGGAGCTGCACGGAAGGGTTAGAGAAAGCGGAAAGTGCCAGAGCCCTCCATGCCATGAAATTTCTTCGCCGGTAGACACCATCACATCTCCAGTGGCCGTCACCATCAAGAGTGGCAGCTCCTCTTACATGTTCCTCTTCTAGGTCACCTCTCTTCCTCTGTGGAGCTCACTGGCTGGCATGTGGGTAGCAATGCCCAGCGATAGCTTGCAGTATCTCCTTTCTTGGTGTCATTGGCCTTGCGGAACCTTCTCAAGTATTCTGTCTGAGTAGCTGGAAACCTCAGGGTATTTTTTCTAGAATGCTGCTCAAAATAGAATCCCTGCTTTTTAGGTTGTCAAACTTTTCAAAGCAACAACTTTTTCGAGGAAATTGTTCAAAACATCTTACCTCGGGCACCATACACTTTGTGACACCATATTTCTGATGGTCACTTCAGTTTGTACCTATGTTTCCTTGAGGCAGGCATAACCACACTGATTCTTTGGCTTAAGTCAGGACACATTTCCCCAAAGTTGCCCTCACAGGCTGCTGTGGGAGAGACTTTCTCCCTGCCTCCAGCCCAAAGCCTGGGCTCAGGCACTTGAGCACTTGTCAGTAACTCCAAGTGCCTCTTTATGTGTTTCTACATAGGGTGTAGTGGCATCTTGGTAAACCAAATGAGCTGTTTTTTAGAGAGGATGTTAGGTTAACATATTTTGCTATACTTTTCTATGTTATAGAATAAAAACTCAAAAAAAAATAAAGATTCTAAAGAAAATAGAAAAACATCTGAATCAATGATTAATTACAATTTTCATAGAATTGTTTTTATTATTGTGTATATTTGATTATGGAATTGACAACCTGTTTATGGTAATGGAAGTTCTATTTTTTAAAAAATTTCACACACATTTATTGATTGACTAGTTTATACGAGACTAAGTGTTATAAGAGATTTAAAGCTGAATAACATGATTCTTGCCTCCAGATGTTTATAACTTTGAAATATTTTGACATATAACTATGTCAGATCAGTGAAAGCTTACTCTAGTATCTACCTACGCTGGAAGAGGTCACTAAGAGGACATGACTCCCAGCTGACCCATACACTGAGCCCAGGCAATTGGAGCTCCTCACCCCTTATTTGTCCTGGGAATGTACAGTATACCTACCTTTCTTAAACTATGAGCTGCCTCAAAGACCAGTTTTGAGATGGTGATGTTGTTGTGGCTGAATCACGTAAGGTCTCTACATATACTTTTAAGGTCTCTGCAGGTGCAGAGATCTGTGGTGCCTAAGACAAGCCTCCAACGTAAGTCCCATTGCGTAATAAACCACCACTGACCAATCTGGTGTGGCCTGCCTCTTTTGCTCTCTGCGTGTCATCTGGATATGGGGGCCACTATCAGATTTTGCCTAGGAAAATTCCTGAATTGGTGAACCTATCTGCTGCTATGATGCTGGAACAGCAAAACAGTAGACATTAGCAAAGATTTTTAAAAATCCTCACTCAAGAACATGCTTATTGATTTTTTTCAGAGAGGGGAAGAAAGGGAGATGGAGAGGAAAAGAAACATTCATCGGCTGCCTCCCATATTGCACCCTGACTAGGGACCGAACCTGCAACCTAGGTATGTGCCCTGACCAGGGATTGAAACTGCGACACTCCAGTTCACAGGATAATGCTCCAACCAAGTGAGCCACACTGGCCAGGGCTAATAAAGATGTTTTGATAATACTCATTGGCCTTATACTTCCTCTCTTATCGTTAGCATTCTGGAGACCTTGACATATAAAGCTTTATTTGTATGGTAATTGTTTTCAACTCTAAGTACAACTTGGGAATTATAAAATTGAGAAGAGAGTCATTTTCTATGCTGGCATTCTGTATAATAGATAATATGTATGTAGTATATGAGTAGTATGTATGTTAATTCATTATTAACCAAAATAGATATAGAATATGATATAGTGCAATGTTTCTCATTTTTCATTGTTGTTTTCAGAAGTAGAAAAAGGACGTTTAATTTAAATTTCCTCCAATGAGAGAAGTTAAATATTTAAAAAATAAGATTTTGTCAGCAGAGTTGAACTTTGGAGAACCACAAACTGCTGTAATAGCTAATAATTCTTGAACTTCAAGAACTAATTTTCACTTCTTTGAAGGTTATATGGCCTGCATTGAAAATGTTTGGCAAAGAGAACAAAGATGGGAGTGGAATAGGTGGATGTTACACACACCTCCTCCCAGGACAAAACTGGAATTACAAATAAGATATAGAACAATTACCCTGAATAACCCACTGAAGACTAGCTGAAGAGAAGTCTTATAACCACGAGTTTACAGAAGATGGTAGGAATGGTGAAAATGTGAAACAGGCTGGCTCCATTTCCATGGGTGGCAGCTGAGATTCCAGAGAGACATCTCAGCTGCAAATGTTCTCCCTGAGAAGTGTGGGGTCTCAACCCCAGGCTAAGCTCCCCAGCTCAGAGCACCAGAGCTGGGAGGAGGCACACACATGACATCTAACTACGAAAATCAGCAGGGAGTTTGTTGGCCAGGGAGAGACAATAGTCTAATAGAGACTCAGGCACCCTTTTAAAGGGCCAACACACAAAATCTGGTTTGTGGCCACCCACCCTGGGCTCTGGTGGAGGGAGGGCAGAGCAGGCTAGAGTCACACGAGGAGAAACTGGGGTTTGAGGCTCTAGGGAGAGAGCTAAGGGGACAGCCACCAGGATCTCTGTGCTGAGTCATTTTCCCATACTGCAGGAAGAATCAGAGAACCTAAACAGACAAATTATACCAAGTGAGAGTGAAACAGTGATAAAAAAATCTTCCAATAAACAAAAGCCCTGGACCAGATTTCTTCACAGTTAAATTTTACCAAACATTCCACGAACTAATACCTCTCCTCAAATTATTCCAAAAATTCAAGAGGAGGGAAGACTTCCAAGCTCATTTTATGAGGCCAGCATTATCCTAATTTGAAAATTAGATAAAGACACAACACAGAAAGAAAATTATAGGCCAATATCTCTGATGAACATAGATGCTAAAATCCTCAACAAAATGTTAGCAAACTGAACAGAGAAATACATAAAAAGATCATACACCAGAATCAAGATCATATACCAGAATCAAGTGGGAATTACTCCAGGGATACAAGTTTGGTATAACATTCACAAATCAATAAAAGTGATACACCATATAAATAAAATGAAGGATAAAAACTACATGATCATATGAATAGATGCAGTAGAGCATTTGATAAAATCCAGCATCCATTTATGATAAAAACTCTCAGCAAAGTAAAAATAGAGGGAACATATCTTAATGTAACAAAGGTCATATCCGACAAACTCACTGCCAGTATCATGTTCAATGGACAAAAACTACAAACTTCTCCTTGAGGTCAGGAAAAAGACAGGGATGTCTGCTTTTACCTCTCTTATTTAACATATACTGAAAGTCCTAGCTACACCAGTCAGACAAGGAAAAGAAATAAAAGGCATCCAACTTGGAAGAGAAGAAATAAAACTGTCATTATTTGCAGATGACAAGATACTGTACATAGAGAACCCTAAAGATTCTTCTAAGAAACTACTAGAACTGATAAATGAATTCAGCAAAGTAGCAGGATACAAAATAAATATCCAGAAATCAGTTGCATTTTTATACACAAATAATGAACAATCAGATAAGGAAATTAAGAAAATGATCCCATTCACAATTGCTTCAAAAAGGATAAAATACCTAAGAATATATCTAATCAGGGATATAAAAGCCCTGTGCTGAGAAAATTATAAGACACTAAAGAAAGGAATTGAAGAAGATACAAATAAGTGGAAACATACCATGTTTATGGACAGGAAGAATTAATATCATTAAAATGTCCACAGTACCCAAAGTAATCTATAGATTCAACATTCCTATTAAGATTCCAATGCCATATTTCACAGAACTAGAACAAATATTTCAAAAATTTATATGGAACCACAAAAGGCCCAACATAGCAACAGCAATCCTGAGAAAGAAGAAAAAAGTTGGAGGAACCATGCTACTTAATATTAAACTATACTACAAGGCTATAGTCATTAAAATAGCATGGTACTGGCATAAAACAGACACATAGTTCAATGGAACGGAATAGAGTCCAGAAATAAATGCACATCTTTATAGTCAATTAATATTTGACAGAGGAAGCAAGCACATACCATGGGATAAAGATCGATTATTTAATAAATGGTGTTTGGAAAAATGGACAGATATGTGCAGAAAAATAAAACTAGATCACCTTCTTACAACATACACAATAATGAATTTAAAATGGATGAAATCCTTAAGTGTTAGACTCAAAGTGATAAAACCCTTAGAAGAAAACACAGGCAGTAATGTCTTGGATGTTGCTCATAGCAGTATTTTTTTCTGCTTCTATTTCCTTAGGCAAAGGAAATAAAAGAAAAAAATAAACAAATAGGACTACATCAAACTAAAAAGGTTTTCACAGCAAAGGAAATCATAGACAAAATGGAAAGACAATCCATTGAATGGGAGAACATAATCACCAATGATACTTCTGATAAGGGGTTAACATCCAAAATTCATAAAAAATTTATAAAACTCAAGACCAAAAAACCCCCACACCAATGTAATTAAAAAATGGGCAAAGGATCTAAGTAGATATTTCTCCAGAGAGGACATTTAAATGGCCAATAGACATATGAGAGGATGCTCATCATCACTAATCATCAGAGAAATGCAAATTAAAAGTTTAATGAGATGTCACCTCACACCATCAGAATGGCTATCATCAATAAATCAACAAGCAAGAAGTATTGGTAAGGATGTGGAGAAAAGGGAACATTTATACACTGTTGGTGGGAATGCAGATTGGTGTAAGCACTGTGGAAAGTAGTGTAAAGTTACTTCGAAAAATTAAAAATGAAATTGCCTTATGACCCAATGATTCTAATTCTGGGAATATATTCAAAGAAACCTGAAACACTAATTCAAAAAGAATATATACCCCCTTATAGTCACTGTAGCACTATTTTTTTAAAAATATTTTATTTATTTATTTATTTTTAGAGAGAGGGGAGGGAAGGAGAGAGAGTGGGAGAGAAACATCAATGTATCCCCTACTGGGGACCTGGCCTGCAACCCAGGCATGTGCCCTGACTGGGAATCAAACCGGCGACCCTTTGCTTCACAGGCCTGTGCTCAATCCACTGAGCTATACCAGCCAGGGCCATTGTAGCACTATTTACAAAAGCCAATATTTTGAAGCAGCCCAAGTATTCACACTAGATGAGTAGATAAAAAAAAAGCCATGCTCATTAACATTTACACAATGGAATACTACACAGCTGTAAAAAAAAAGGAAGAAAATCTTGCCCTTATGGATGGACCTGTGAGATACTACGGTAAGTGAAATAAACCAGAGAATGACAATTACCATATAGTTTGACTTATATGTGGAATCTAATGAATGAAATTATCTAACAAACAAAATGAAAACAGACTCATAAATAGAGAATAGACTGACAGCTGTCAGAACAGAGGGGGATTGGGAGACTGGGTGAAAAAGGTAAAGGGATTAAGCAAAAAAAAAAAAAAATCCCTCATAGACACACACAGTATGGTGATTTCTAGGGGGTAAAGGGGGTGGGGGGAGATA
>PVKM010011832.1:0-10189 GCA_004027735.1 Carollia perspicillata | reverse complement strand
AGAAGTTCCCGTAAGACTATCAGCTGATTTCTCAAAAGAAACCTTGCAGGCAAGAAGGGGCTGGGAAGAAGTATTCCAAGTCATGAAAGGCAATGACCTACATCCAAGATTTCTCTATCCAGCAAAGCTTATCATTTAGAATGGAAGGGCAGATAAACTGCTTCCCAGATAAGGTCAAGTTAAAGGAGTTCATCATCACCAAGCCCTTATTGTATAAAATATTAAAGGGACTTATCTAAGAAAAAGAAGATGATCAAAACTATGAACAGTAAAATGACAACAAACTCACAACTATCAACAACTGAACCTAAAAAAACAAAAACAAAAATGAACTAAACAAACAACTAGAACAGGAACAGAATAACAGAAATGGAGATAACGTGAAGGGTTGTCAGCAGGGAGGGTAGCAGGGAGAATGGGGGAAAAAGTACAGGGAATAAGAAGCATAAATGGTATGTACAAAATAGACAGGGGGAGGTTGAAAGTAGTATGGGAAATGGAGAAGCCAAAGAACTTATATGTATGACCCATGGACATGAACTAAGGTGGGGGAATAATGGTGGGAGTGGGGGTGCAGTGTGGAGAGGACTAAAGGGGAGAAAAAATGGGACAATTGTAATAGCATAGTCAATAAAATATATTAAAAATACATAAAAAATAAAAAAGTCTGTCTTTTCTAGTCCCAATTTTTATCTTTTCACTTCTCCCTCTCTTTTTTTTGCCTTCTCTCAATCACGTCCTCTCTAACAGTCTAGAAACTTGGTGTCTTTTTATCCTTTAAAAGCAATCACTTAACCTTTATCTCTAACCCTCAAGGCCACCTTGGGTGGTGGTATTCATAATGCTTCTGTTTAGGTAATTTGCTCGGGCTGTGATGGGTGAAGAAGGGAGTCACACTCAGTTCTGTAGGGGTCCAGAGACCACACACTTCATCATGTTGCCTATTCTCAGCTTGCTTCTTACTTCTTTTTCCAGGATAATGTTAAACACCAGGAGTGATCTTGTGGAAGATCTCTTGTGGAAGAGAGTTCTAAAGGAGAAAAGGGGTTACCTTTGTTTCATCTTCAATAAGGGAAAGAATAAAAAGAAAATATTCCACAACAGGGTGTTTTTTTTCTAAAGGGCCAGGCAATAGGAGTTTAAGCTTTGAAGATAGATCTGTGTTGCAATTGTTTAGCTGTGCTGCTGTGGCATAAAAGCAGCCTGAGAAAAAAGTAAACAAATGAGTTTGAATAAGACATTATTTACAGACCTCGAAATTTTAATCTCATATAATTTCCACTTGTTAAATATATTATTTTTCTCTCAATTTTTTCTCAATAATTTAAAGATGGGAAAAAAAGTTTGTGAACTATTTCTCTGGTTGTACCTGGTAGAGGGGTACGAGTGTTTGAGCTGACACATTCTATTTCTATCTAGTTTTAAATAGTAATATAATCACCCACTCTAATGGGTTTCTCAGGTGTGGAAAAAATAATCAGATATTCACAAACCAGTGTTTCCAGAGAAAGAGTCATAACTCTGGATCTTAGGTTTGCTGCAAAGATTCATTAAGCCAGAGTGAAAATGACCTTAAGAATTTGACTGCATGATAAAGCATTTTTCAAGGAGAAATGAGCAATGCTATATCAAGCTTTCCTTCTATTAGGTAGGATAGCGACCAGTTACTGAAATATTAATTACAAAATATTGATGTGAATGTTTCTTTCATTACATAATATCCATACATTCAATGAGAGTTTATCGAGTGCATATATACAGCATATTCTAAGAGCTGGCTATAAAGACATAAACAAAATAAATAGAAGATTTGTCCTCAAGAAGTTTATATTCTAAAACAAACAAACAAAAAAAACCCAAATAAAATATTTGCACTGTTAGCTGAAAGGGACAACTGAGAAAAATGAAGCAAAGGAGAATAGACATTGTAGGGCAGGGCAGGGATTATGCCTTCAATACATTGGAGTCCCTGGGAAGGTTACCTGAAGGAAGTCAGGCAATGAGCCAAGTATCTAACGGGGTGAAGAGCTTCCCAGGCAATGGATGGGCTGGTGCCAAGACCCTGATGTTTGAGGAACAATAAAAAGACCAGAGTGACTCAAGTAGAGTGAACAATGGGGACAAAGTAGCATATGAGTTAGAGAGGGGACAGGTTAGAGAAAGTAGAGGGTATGATGTGAAGATTATGTAGGACCTTGTAGAATTCTTTCTTAGTTGGATGAAATGTGGTGAAATTTTAGGGTTTTGAACACAGAGAGGACATGCTTAATCACTGTGGATGCTGTATCTAGTCGGCTACAAGGAGCAGGGCAGAGGCAGAAGAGTAATCCAGGTGAGAGATGATGGTGCCTTGGATGAACACAATCGAGTGGGGACAGTATGAAGTCAGATTCTGGGTGATGTGGAAAGTAAACCTGACAGGATTTTCTAGTGAATTTGATGTCAGGTGTGAAAGAAGGACAGGCGCCAAGGATATCTCCCAGATTTTGACCTGAGCCACAGGGAGGATGAGGCTACTATTTACTGAGAAAAAGAGAACTGTGGGAGGAGTTTTGGGAAGGAATATCAGAACTTGGGTTTAGACAAGATAAATATGGAATGCGTTAGGCTTCTAAATGGAGATGTCAAATAAGCAGTTGGATATATGGGTCTGAAGTTCAGAGGAGCTGTCTGGGCTCGAGATATAAATTTGGGAATTTGGTGTATAGGTAATATTTAAAGCCAAGTAACTAGATGAGATCATCAAGGGAGTGAATGTAGCTAGAGGAAAGATGTTCTAAGAACCATATTTTACAGGAGTTAGTAGAAATTGCTTGATAGATTCTGTATTAATCATAGCCACAAATATAATTAATATTAGGGATACTGAAATTATATGAAAGCCTTAATGCTTTATGGTAGTAAAGATCTTTTGTTTAGACTAGAAAAATACAAATATTTAAACCTGTTTAAACTTATCTATCAGGACATCAAAACAATAGCTACTTGACAAAGTACATTATTTTATTCTTTATAAAGCCTTGGAGATACATATTTTTTGGTTTAGAAAGTGCTAGTAGGTGAAAAAGTTTAAAAGAATCAAAAGCATTTTTTGATTAGTTGGTAAGTCTCTGTTTAATGTTTTGCAAAAATACATTTTCTTGCTAAATTAAAAAATAAAAAATGTACTTATGAATATCTAACTAAAGCGGGGTGTGTGTGTGTGTGTGTGTGTGTGTGTGTGTGTGTGTGTGTGTGTATTTATTTACCAGTTGGTCAATGGATTGATTCTCTCAAGTGTCTTGGTAGGGTTTCCTAAGGCAATTCCTCCTGGGCCTAGAGCCCTTCAAGCAAACAAAACAAAACAAAACAAAACAAACAAAAACTAACCAACCAACAAAAACAAAAACAGGAACAAAAATCCACTTTGCAATGAGAATGAGACCCCCCCACCCCCCGCTCCCTCCACTTCTGATCATCAAACTATTTTCTGAAGTTAAAGCCTATGGGGCTTTGATATAAAATTAGCTGAAGAGTTCCTCATCAAACAGGAGCTTGAATATAGACCCCAATATTGTCTTCAAATGTGAAAGTGTCACTGAAATTTTACCTTGTGATTTAAAGGGCACGATGGGTTATTTTGAACCTGAAAGTCCCAGGCCATGAATGTCTGGCCTTGTGTTATAAGTGAACAGCCTGATCCCTAAACACCTGGTCACTCTCAATGTGATGAAACTGCCTTATTCTGGTTTTGATGGCCACTCCAATAAGAATTTATATAAGTTGGCTGGCCCAAAGAAGGAGGCAAGAATTATTTTCTCTTTGGGAGAGCCTCAGCCACATGACAAACACTGCCCTTACTGCCACTGTTTTCTGTGTAATGCGCTGATAAAAATGCTGTGTATCTTCAGGAAAGTCAAGGAATGACTTGGCTTTCCTGAGGCCTCTCTGCCATTAGGACTTCCTCTCCTACCTTGATGTCCTGACAACAGCTGTGAACTCTGGAGAGTGAGTATACATAATTGTCAGATCTCTTTTGCTAGGCTAGAGAGTTTTCTTTTTCTTTCCCATGGGAATTCAAACAAATGAAAGATACTTTACTCACACTCTATAGTTCTGTATAAGGCTTCACTCTTAAAAATTTGTATTTATTTATTTATTTTTAGAGAGAGTAGAAGGGAGGAAGAAAGAGAGAGAGGGAAACATCAGTGTGTGGTTGCCTCTTGAGTGCCCCCTACTGGGGACCTGGCCCACAACCCAGGCATGTGCCCTGACTGGGAATTGAACCAGTGACCCTATGGTTCACAGGCCAGCACTCAATCCACTGAGCCACACCAGGCAGGGCTAAGGCTCCACTCTTTATCAAGTTTCCTTATAAAACCCATTCACATCCAGAAGAAGGAGTACTTGCGGTACTTTCCCTCCTTGTACTTGAAAATTAGTCCCTCAATAGACTGGTGTATAAATCCTTCATAATTAATTAGTGGATATGAGGCTGATCTTGTGATCTGTCATTTCATTCATTTATTTCTTTTATTATGTTTATGTCTGCATAAAAATCATCCCAAAAGCTAGTGGCTTAAAACAACAAACATTTTTTAACTCAGTTTCTAGTGGTCAGGAGTTTGGAAGCTGCTTAGCTGGGTTGTGTGAATCAGGGTCTCTCAGGAGGTTATAGTCAGATGTTGGCCAGGGCTAAGCTCTCTGAAGGCCTGCCTGGGCTGGACTAGTGAGAGAGGGTGAGATCAAGTGCAGAAGTTTAAGGATAGATTTCATATATATATATATATATATATATATATATATATATGAAATATAAAAAAGAAATATAAAAAAGAAAATATTTGTATTTTTCATATATATATGAAATATATATATGAAAAATATATATGAAAAATATATATATTTTTCATATATATATATGAAATATAAAAAAGAAATATAAAAAAGAAAATATTTGTATTTTTCTAGTCTAAACAAAAGATCTTTACTACCATAAAGCAGTTAAGGCTTTCATATAATTTCAGTATCCCTAATATTAATTATATTTGTGGCTATGATTAATACAGAATCTATCTATCTATCTATATTATTGATTATGCTATTACAATTGTCCCGTTTACCTCCTTCATTCCCCTCCACCCAGCACACCCTCTCCCACCACATTCCTCCCACTTTAGTTCATGTTCATGTGTCTTAAGTTCTTTAGCTTCTACATTTCCCATATTATTCTTGCCCTCTTCCTGTCTATTTTCTACCTACCATCTATGCTACTTATTCTTTGTACCTTTTCCCCCTTCTCCTCCTCCCACTCCCCTGTTGCTAACCCTCCATGTGATCTCCATTTCTCTGCTTCTGTGCCTGTTCTAGTTGTTTGCTTAGTTTTTGTTTTGTTTTAGGTTTGGCTGTTAATAATTGCATTTGCTGTCACTTTAGTATACATGCTTTTTATCTTCTTTTTCTTAGATAAGTCCCATTAACACTTCATAAAATAAGGGCTTGGTGATAATGAACTCCTTTAACTTGACCTTATCTGAGAAGCACTTTATCTACCTTTCCATTCTAAATGAAAGCTTTCTGGATAGAGTAATCTTGGATGTAGGTCCTTGCCTTTCATGACTTGGAGTACTTCTTTCCAGCTCCTTCTTGCCTATAAGGTCTTTTTTGAGAAATCAGCTGACAGTCTGATGGGAACTCCTTTGTAGTTGACTGTCCCCATATCTCTTGCTGCTTCTAGAATTCTCTCCTCCACTTTAATCTCAGCTAATGTAATTATGATGTGCCTTGGTGTGTTCCTCTTTGGGTCCACCTTCTTTGGGACTCTCTGAGCTTCCTGGACTTCCTGGAAGTCTATTTGCTTTGCCAGATGGGGAAGTTCTCCTTCATTATTTGTTCAAATAAGTTTTCCACTTGTTGCTCTTGCTCTTCCCCTTCTGATACCCTTATAATTTGGATGTTGGAACATTTAAAGATGTCCTGGAGGTTCCTAAGCCTCTCCTTCTTTTTTTGAATTCTTGTTTCTTCATTCTTTTCTTTTTGGTTGTTTCTTTCTTCCTTCTGGTCCACTCCATTGATTTGAGTCCCAGTTTTCTTCCCATCACTATTGGTTCCCTGTGCATTTGCCTTTATTTCACTTATCATCACCTTCATTTGTTTATCTAATTTGCGACCAAAATCAACCAATTCTGTGAGCATCCTGATCACCAGTGCTTTGAACTGTGCATCTGATAAGTTGTCTATCTGTTCATCACTTAGTTGTATTTGCTGTAGAGATTTGATCTGTTCTTCTGTTTGGGCCATTTTTTTTGTCTTGTCATGCCTGTTATGTAGTGAGGGGCGGAGCCTTAGGTGTTCACCATGGCAGGGCAACCCAGTCACTGGGTTGTGATGCTGTATGTGGGGGTGGGGTCCAAGAGGGAACAATGGCACTTGCTCTGCTCTCCATCAGATTTCAGTCCCTTCCTCTGCTTCTTCCAAGCAAACTGTGCCCTTCTGGTGCTGGTTCCTGGGTGGATGGGCTTGTGTATGTTCTAGGACCCTGTGGGTCTCTCCAATGAACTCTCCTGTGAGGCTGGGGGTCTCTCCCTGCTCCTCAAACCACACAGGTATTTTCAGTCGGTGTTTTGTGGCCTTATTTCCCAGTGCTGGGACCCTGGGTTGCAGAGTCTGTCTTGCTCTCCAGTTTTGGTTGGTTTATCTGCATGCAAATGTGGGACTGCCCAGTCAACCACCACCTTGTGCGCAGTGCCGGCTTCCCAATTGCCACCTTGCTGGGTCTGCCCGTTGCCATCTTGTGAGCCCAGGATGCCTTACACATCTGGTGCCACTACTTTTTGTGCCATGACCCCTCTCCACTCTATTGCCTGCCTCCACCCTGCCCACCGGTCTGGATGAATGTGCCTATTTTAACTCCTTGGTTGTCTGACTTCCATACAGTTCAATTTCTTGTCAGTTCTGGTTGTTATTTTGTTTCTAAATTGTTGTTGTCCTTATTTTGGTTGTGTGAGGAGGCACAGTGTGTCTACATATGCCTCTATCTTGGCCAGAAGTCCCACAATTTCTGATAGGAGCATTTGACAGTTCAACAATGATAACAGGAAGGAAGACAAAGCTGTTCGCTGATGCAGGCATGAATAAATTTGTTCGTGGGATATGTGGAAATTGTTTTCTTAGTGCTTCCACTTTGTGCAGTAAATTAGGAAACAAGACTTTCAGCTGAGAATAACGGTGGGAGAAGAGGTATTGAGAGCTTGAGGAGAAAGTATAAAATGGTGGCCTACATGATTAAAAGAGTGTAGGGATTAGAAACATATAGTATGAATGGTTGGACCACTTGAAGCTTACAGTCAAGTATTTAAAGCAAGACCACTCATCTTGTTTTGTATTTTTCTCTACCATGTTTAGCAATACAGAAGATGGCTTGGAATAGGATGAAATCTGCATTCAAATTTTGCTTTGCAAAGCAAGAGCAACAAAAACTCTAGAAAGATAATGGAGTTAATAATCATTGGCAATAGAATTTAAGTTGAGTAAGAAGAGAAATGAGGACATTGAGGGAGTGAGAAACAGTGAAGATAGTAGAATCAATGTTTCAGCCCTATCACTGTATGGAAGAATTGTAGGCTGCAGAATACAGAGAATGAGATTAAATGATAGAAGGTGATGGCAGAGAGTAGGAAGCCTGAAACTGACTCTAATGAGAAGACAGAGTTATTAATAGTAAGAAGGTGCAGTGTATTGACCACGGGAGTGAGTAGATAGGTTGTTGGGTAGAGGAAATGAAGAGGATCCTTGCTGTTTTGGCAACAGTGAGTCATGGATGATACAATCTGATGACAGAGATTCAAAATTTTAGGAATTGCATTGATGGACCCGGAGAATATTGTGCTAAGTGAAAGAAGCCATTCAGAGAAAGACAAATACCATATGATCTCACTTATATGTGAAATGTAATAAACAAAATAGAAACAGAGTCATGGACACATGGAACAGACTGACAACTGTCAGAGGGGAGTGGGGAGGGAAGGACTGTTTGAATGAAGGTGAAGGGATTAACCAAAGAACATAAATGCAAACCCCACAGATGCAGACAATAGTCTGCGATGCCTGGGGGTGGGGTAGGGGGTTTGTGGTCAGGGGCTGGATAGAGATGGGGAAAGGGGGAAAAATGGGGACATCTGTAATAGTGCCAACAATAAAAATAAAGTTAAAAACATTTTAGGAATGAGGGAGGATTAGAAACTTGTCTGAAAGCTGCAATAAGGAGCAAGGAGGAGATGTGCTCCACTTCTAGGCCTGGTGCTGTAGAACATGGGAGACTAAACAAACTGCACTAAGGAGACTGTGGGGGTAGCAGTTTCACCAGTGGAGAGCCGGATTTTCCTTGAAGAAGGAAGGAGGAAGCATTCAGATAATAGTTGGAGAATGGACACAGGAGATTTTGCTGATGTCTGACTGGGCGTTGAGGACGAAGTGGAGGATTTGCAGAACCTGGGGCAGGAAGGGAACAGCACACAAAATAGGTTCACAGAGCCTAACAGGGATTTAATCCTGGGAATTGGAAGGGAGGCTGCGGGTCTATGGGTGGCCTGATGTGGAGTGGGGTAAAGGGCAAGATGAGGTCAGTCTCAATGGGCCCAAGGCAGATGGAGATGCTGAGGCTAAGAGTGCTGGAGGGGAGAAAGAAGGGCTCTGGCAGCAGGGTGGGCTGTCTCAGGTTCCCACTGCCAGAAACCTATCAAGTTGAATTTCAGTCCAAGGTCTCCCCAGTTCCAGAGTAAATGCCTTTTCCTCTCCACCATTTCCATTCAAAGTGCTGACTGCCGTCTACCCTGAGAACTTGTTAGGGTTGTGTACCCTCAGGCCTCACTCCAGATCTATTAAATTTGAACCTACATTTTAACATAATTTCCAGGGGATTCATGTGATTGTTAGAGTTTGAGCCACCATGTAATAAAAAAGGAATAGAATTTTTTTGGTAATGAAGGCTTTTGGAAACTTCCAAGACTTCACGGAATATTTCAAAATAAAAGTGTACAATAACTGGAGACAGATGAGTAAAAGATAAAAGATGTTTGTCATATTAATTTTCTGGCAGATCACTAGTCCAGTAAATTGTTATTTTCCAAAGTTTTAGGACTATGTGTGAAGAAACCCCTGAAGCATTTGAGATTAAACCCTTTCTAGTTAGATTCTGGTACTGCCACCAGTGTGATTTATAAGTAAACTAAAACTAGTAGGAACAGGAATGGGGAAGTAAAATGAGTGTTTATTTTCTTTAACTCATTAACCTAAGCTCTGGTGCTTGTACCAAAGAAAGGAATTACTTGTATTTATTCTTATGGCTAAGCTGCTAGTAATAAATTAGTAAAGAAAAAAAATAACCACGTGGGATAATTGACTGAAAAACAAATGTCAGTAAAAGTAAACAGAATGGATTCCACTAAATCTACTTGCAAAAATGTCAGAGGAGTTGAGTTGTTTTCCCTCACAATATTTGTGCTGGTATAAAGTTTAATTAAATTTCTCCATAGAGACTGGGTATTCCACTAGATGTCACTCTGAGATTTTTCTTAATGAAGGACTGCGGTCTGATTAAGAGATGCAACATTTGTCCTCAGTAGTAGAGCTATGACAATTGACACCTCTCTTGCCCAGCTCTCCCAAGCTAACTAAACATTAAGAAAGATGAAACCCTTGCCACTGAACCAGTACTTCAGAAACAGTACTCTGCCTGGTCACTGACTGGCAATGTGACCTTGAGCAAGTCTCTTAAGAGCTCCAGCATAATAAATATTAGAGACATTGATATGCCCAAGATATGTTCAACAGTCAGTTCTAGAAGCCATCCTGCTCTAAAATCCTCTGTTTCTGTTGTACCATGTCATGTTACATAAATATACAGCCAGTGAATTTTAGTAAAATTAAGAGGAATTTGGGGGATTTTGAAAACTAATAAACTATTCACTGAGCAGGTACATTATTCTAGAATGAGAAATTGAAAAGAGTAATATCTTTGTCTATACTCTAAGTCTTAGGCCTTTTTTATTTTTAATGTTTAATTTATTTGACTTATAATGCGAAGTAGTGCTGACCATTATTTTTAGCCACATTTTCAAGCTATTTGAGAATGACAAAGGGGTAACTGTCTTCTGCATGTATCATTATTTTATTCCTTTTCTGAGAAATCTTAGATGTTGGGGAAAATGTT